>VZTX01008498.1:0-82835 GCA_013400915.1 Pardalotus punctatus | reverse complement strand
TTTTTTTTTTTTTTTTAATGCCGAGGCACAACCTAAAGTGTATATGGAAAGTGTGTTTCCATAGGAACCACACAGCTGAGATGAGTAGGAGAAGTGAAGGGCTGGGGGGAGAGAAGCATTTAATGAAAGGGGGGAAACTCTGAATACTACTGCACATGAAAAGCCATTGGGTCTGTAAGATATCAGCCAGGTGTCAATAAGGTGCTTAAATTCAAAAAGTATAGCAGAAAAGGCATATCATCCAGTGACTAATTGGAAGGAAAAGAGGCAGAACCAAAGAAAACAAAAGTATAATCAGCTTTCAGCATATTCTGCTAACCAAGTACCAACAAAAGAGCAGAATAACATCAATTTTCTGCAACTGGCTCCAAAGCAAGATGATATGTAAGCTTTACAATACAAGCAAAAAGAAAAAAAAAGAGTAATACTGTTAGTTTTATTTTTCTTGCAACAACACCTAAAATATAAATTCAGAAACCATTCATAAATAAGGTAGTTTCTAGAATTCAGTCACCTAGTCCACACAATGGGCAGTATGGAAGGACCATAGTGAGCTGGAGCGTGTCAAACCAGGGATATATTCCCTTGGTCTCTATCCCTTTACGATCTGAAAGAAGAAGAGTGCTGCCCTCTACTTCAGTTGCAGTAACAAGGAAAAAGCACCTCTAAAACACCGTTATCATCAATAACCTCGTTATTACAGTGAATAGCTCCAGGCTGCCCAAAAGTAGAGACCTGCTGTGCTATGAACTATATACCTAGAGAAGAGCTGCTTCCTCTTTAAACAGATGAAAAATGCACAGGCTGTGGACAGAGCATAACATGCAGAAACAAGTATAAATTATCTTGGTATCTCTTGTGCAGAGAGTTAATTAATGGGAAGAGAAGTGTAGGTACATGGGGCCTTTCAAGGGATAAGGAGGCATCAGGTGAGAATTAAAGGGGAAGGCAGAAAATCCTGGAGTAAAGATGAAGCACAAAGACCAGACATGGGAGAGAGTAAGAGGTGAAAGACACACTCAGAACCTCAAGACCTGCAGGAGACTGAGATGTCCACCTGGTGCTCAGGGATGCTGGTGAGATGGGAGTTCCCAGCTCATTACACTGTGAGATTAATGAGCATGTAGAAATAATCCTTATTCTTTGCTTACAGCAAAGAAAACATCCAGAGACAGAATATTGGTTGATATATTTGCAATAATGTAAGGGTGGGTTACATGGTTTTGATTTATTCCTTCTATCATAAAGGAAATGCTAGAACAACTATAAAATGCACTGCAAAATATAAATCCTAAGGTATTTTTTCTTTTGGTGGCAATAGATATACCAATAAAACTGTCAAGATTAAATCAGATTTTATAAATTCATTTTACATATGAGCCCTTTTCTTAATCTGCAATCTACAAGCTAAATCTGGTATTGTTTATTTATTTCTCAGGACAAAGTTTTAGATCACAATCTGCTAAATACATGCTAAATAAAACCTTAAGTTATACTGTATATTTTTACTATAATTTTATGTTTACTGTAGAATATATGTTGCTGAATCACAGAACTTGAATCTGTAGATTGAAATAATATCAAATATGTTGATATATGTGACAAGCTATAAAAATGCTTATGTATTTAAATCTATGTATAAAGTGAAGAATATGAATAATTTCTTAAACTGTGTATTATCACTAAACTATGTGAGATGCAAATAAAAATATTCTCTACAGTTTAAGAAGTTCATAAAGGTGATTCAATTTTCATTTTATACAGGACAGTAAGGGAGGAAGAAATAAAATGATTACAGAGCCCTTAAATACTTATGTTAGCTGCTCAAATTTTCAAGGCAACTATCCATTTAAAGTCACGGGGCTTTGGCAATTTACAAACACTAACCATCTGCTCTTCAGTTTCCAGAAATCAACTACATTGAAAAGACACCCAAAGCCCATAGGAAATGACACAAAGTAAAATGAGGGAGCCTCAGCTAGGAATATCATCAAGGAAAAAGGTCACAGCAAGGAACAAGTGTAGTTTCTACATTTCAAAGTATCCTTTTGGTTTCCTACAGTGACATAAGAAGCTTTTTCTCATTAATTTCCATGCTTTGTGAGGTCTGGAACTGGATCTCAGCAGCAAAACTTTGTCAGTTTATTGGTGTCTCACATGGGAGCTGTTTTCTCACCTTATTAATTTTTCTTTTAACTGTATATTCATAGTATTGTTAGCACTTCCTTTCTTAGACCTGGGATAATATTTTAAACAATACTGAAGTAACTCAGTCTTGGTAAACTGTAATTCCCACAGTTTTTTTGAATTAACATTATCAGCTGATGTTTCTGAAAAAGACTTGAAACTAGAAAGGAGTATGGTAGCAGCCCTTTATTCCAGAAAGCTTCATCATTATGAAGGTGTCTTCCAGACATTTACCTGAAACTGGTCAGAATAAACTGCCTTACAATGCCTCTTAAACTGTATCTTTATCTGTTACTGGCCATCCATCCATCCATCCATCCTAATGTGGGATTCGTTTTTCCCCTGTACCTTTATACAAAGAATTTGCATTTGCATGTTTGCTTTGATCACAGCAAAAGCTCGTTGACCTGCGTGAAAAAGAAACAACCCCTGCAGGGCAGAGAAAAAACAGCTGTAGAAAAATGACTGCCACAGAGATAACAATGTAATTCATTATGATTAATGTTATTATCATAAATCCCATGGGAAGGAATAATGCTTTGCCACTTCTTACAAAGCACTGCCTGCAGCAGAATTTTTAACATTTAAGTTAATACAGCGCACATCAGTGTACTCCATGGGTCCCTCATCAAAATCCATTCCCCACTGGAAAATACAAGTTACAGAAGACGCCCCAGAGATCTTATGAAGAAGAAAGCCACTCAGAGTCAAAATCAACAGCAGGAGGATTCTGTAATAAAACTCAAGTATTAATTGAGTCTACAGTGTGGTATAACCGGAACTCCGTTCCTACTGTAACTAAGCATCTGCATTAATATAAAAAAATGGCCACAAGTCAGATTTCCCTCCTTTTCTCCTGTAAGCAAGCACTGGAGTATCTCCAGGAGAGCAGTCCCATGCAAAACCCTTGCTGCTCCAGCCCGGCCACTGAAGTAGCCAGAATTTTCTCTAGCGGAAATTTAGCACAACAGTCCTTTAACGCAGCAGCCCATCACATTAAAACATTCCTGCTCAAGGGGAAATCACAAAAATATCACAGAATCACAGAGCAGTTTGTGTTGGAAAGGACCTTAAAGATCATCCCATTCCAACCGCCCTGCCATGAGCAGGGACACCTTCCACTAGACCAGGTTGCTCAGAGCCCCCTCCAGCCTGGCCTTGAACACATCCACAGCTTCTCTGGGCAACCTGTTCCAGTGCCTCCCACATCTCAGGCTCCTCTGGTTTCAGTCAGAATGAGCTCATACCATTGGAGAACTTATATATAAGTCCTGTGTTTAAACGTCCTTTCACATACCAAAGTTGTATCTGACTGGACAGATAACAAACTATGCTGATCTTTCCAATCTCTTAATCTGTCCTGTTAGGATTTCTGCTCCTTAGGAAAGGTTTCGGCTAAACAGATGTTTTGATTCAAGTTGGTGGATTTAAAAAAAGAGAACCACAATCTAAGAGTTGCTGTGCTTCCCTGTCTCAATGCTTCCAGTCACTGCCCTTCTTCCACGTGGTTGCTGATTATGGGTTCAGCCAGCACCTGTTTCATAGGTTTATAAAGCATCGTGAGTGTTCATGGCGCAGCCTGAGCATGCAGAAACAATTACACACACTATTAGCATCTTCTACCACTGCGGTCTGATTTCATGAGCTGCTAACTTGGAAACTGCAAAGAGCCACAATCAAAGCTGAATTTCCTCAGAAAAAATCATAGCAGTGGCTTTCCCATGGTGTTGAGTATTGAAAATGCAGGGTTTTCTACTCTGAGAGTGCTGTTTGCAAAGTCACTGGGAAGAGGAAAGATGGATACAGTACTTGGACCTATTTTTTATTAAAGCCATGGAGAAAACAGGAGAAAAGCTAGGTTCAAAACAGATTAAACTTTGTGAGCTTGCTGCTATCCTGTTCTTTTGGGGTGGCCATACAGTCAGTGTGACTGTGCCCTCTGTCCTGGCATGTTCCCACACCCCAGGGCACATCAGCGCTGCTCCTCCACTGTTACAAGACAGGCTACCAGAGATCAGCCACTCAAAACAACCAATTATTTATTTTTTATTTTATTTTTCTAAATAGATTTCATTTTCTTTTGGATTTGTTCCTTGGACTGCTTCCAAATGATATCCCTCAGCCCTAAAGCAGTTGCTCTGGCATCACCAGGCCAATTCATTGAACCAGCCTTGAATATGTTTCAGAATCAGTAGAAATGCACTACGTAGGTGCTTATCTCTCTGTTGTTCACAAAAGAAAATTAGATAACTAATTTACCTATACTTTATACAGGTTAAATTAGGTGAGATTAACATTATCCTCTCAGTTCCTTTCTTCCTGTCACTGTTGGCCATTCTTCATGCAATAGGGAAACTTCTGGAAGTATTTATGTTGAAAGCAATACCTTTTCACCAAAAGATTCAGTTTCAGTTAGGATAATTTAATTTTAAAAATCCCTTAAAATCCCGATCTGTTTTGATTGGGAATTATCTTCTTCATTACAATTTTCCAATATTTTGATCTTCAGTTGTAATTATTAGTGGCTTCTTATTAGCTTCACTTCCTAGTTTTTTGCTCTTAACAGCATGCAGAATAAAACTTATTTCCCAGAAGGATCTAGTAACTAGCATGGATTAGGAGAGTTTCTATGGAAAAGGCAATCCTGTTTCTGCAATGAATAACAATGTCGCAAATTTGAAAACAATCATTGTGTTTCTGAGGGCTGGTTTTCCTCCAAGAAAGGAAATTAATGAGAAACACCGTAATTAGCAATCATTAAAGGATTCATTTAATGAAATGACAAAATATGAATGTAGGTGAACAATAAAGGATGCTTTGCAGTGCCATATATTGGCACAGTGTAAGGTGAGGGGGGAGGACTCCCATTATCTGCAGTTTCTCTTTTGTTGATGTATTTCCCCATTAAGACTGAACATCTTATAACTCTGATTCACTGAAGGTTTTGCTGATAGGTACCACGCTCTAGGCAAGCTTAGTGGAGAGAAATGAAAGAGGGAAATTACCATCACTGATGAATGCAAACAGGAAGTCAGAAATCGATGACAGTGTTTCTAGCAGGGGATTACAGCCTCCATCTGCCACGCAGGGCCAGCCCCCAGCTGGCCTCTGCCTACTCCTGCTGTTTGCTTCCTATCAGCTTGCAGGAAGGAATTTTTAAGTGTTCAGGTGACTTGCAAGAGAGGGCAGGGCTGGGACCTGTGGGGGATTTTTATGTTTGGTTCAAGAGCTCTGATCTCTGTGTCTTTTGGAGAAGAGCTGAATCCCCCATATGCTTTCCCCCTTCTCCCTTTTTGTCCTTTCTATCTGCTTTGCCTCATTATAACCTAATATTTATATTACTGCCTTCTTTCTCATTTTGTTCCGGCTCATATTCTTTCTTTAGGGCTTAGTACTGCTATATTTCCCTTTCCTACAAAGAAGCACACAGAGCTTTGCCACATTGTGTCTCCTATAATGTCCAGTTAAGACAGATACTCCAATTTCACGATACTCAACAGTTTTTAATCTCAAAATGCGTCCTAAAATTAGCCCTTTCCTTATATCATGCACAAGTATGTCTGCTTAAACTTTATCTCACTTTAAAAAAGGGCTAACTGCAAAAGAAAACATTCAAAGAAAGAAGTAATTCAATCAGTTATATCAGCATTGAAGTTTTTACTATTTCCTCATTTTCTTAAGTTAAAGGTAATGTATTTTTATGCAAGTGAGTCAAAAGACACCTTTAGTTTGCTAAACCTTCACACCTAACTTTCCTTTCTTTTAGTTTAAGCGGAAGCAGAAATGCAACAGATGCATGGACAATGATGGTCTGATTAAAACCTTGAATCAGAAACTTTTACGTTCTTGACTGAGTCATATGCTAACATAAAGAACAGTGTGCAGTCTGATTGGCTAGAAATAAATATTTCTATCCTCTTTCCCCCTAGGCTTTATTCATAACTCACAATCATTGCTTAATTGCAGCAAACAAACAAAACCCACACTCACCGAGACTAAAAGCACAGAACCAATAGCAGGGATACTTCAAAAGTACTTGCTAGTGATACAAAAATAAGATTTAGCAGTGCAATAGACAGTGATGACTCAGTGTCTTTCAAAGAGTCAGTCTGCAATTACAATCTCTGTGCTTGGAATGAATGGGGGCCAAAAAAAAAAAAAACAGACTGGCAATAGTCCAGCCTGTTGATCCAATCCTGTGTCAGTCCCATTTAGCTTGGCTTGATGGCCGTGCTAGATGATGGAAAATAGAACACCTTCTCCCACAAGTGCACTTGACAGCATCTCCCTGTGTCTTAGAAAATAGCCACTGATGTTTCTGTAAAAAAAATATGACCAAGCCTTAAGTGAAGTTAGGCTGTCAGAATCTCTCTGTTGATACCCATATAGACATCAATTTTATGTTATAATAATGCACTAGAGGAATTATCTAAAATAGAAGGATTCTATGAGTTGGCAAAATACTCCCTTTTCTCAAGGTGCCTATGCAACATCATGTTGTCTTTAACTGATGCTCTGATTAGTCACCCCATTCTCTCAGGAGCTGAGTAGCTGAGTCTCTCTGCTTATTACCAGAATAACTTTAAGATTTGTGAGCAGAATCAACAGGAAACGTTAAATTAGTAATCAGAAACAGAATGGCAGCTAATGTGAGAGCAAACAAATTTTGTTTTCAGTTGGTTGAAGTCTGATACCTCACAAAATTGTAGCTACAGATTTAGGAGTTGCACTAGCTACATATTTAGAAGAACATTATTTCAAAGGTGACTGAACAGTCTCTCTATAGTAACAGACCAAAAAGCTTAAATCTGTTCTGTTGTAGAGTGGTGACTCTGCCTTTTCTTAGTTCTCTGCTTCTCAATCTAGCCAGACAAATCTAGAGGACGGGGTGTAAAAGGAGGAGACAGATGCACTACTTCTTTCTTTGGTTCTCCACGACTTTCCATGGCAGGGTGGCTTAGACAAAGAACCTGTTTCTGTATCCTTTCTCTTTCCAAAGCTGTACAAGGGGAATCCAGTACCTATAGCCACCCAGCAGAGATGAAACCATGTGCTGACAGATATCTGCTTTGTTACCATCTCCACAGGGTTTTCTGAATTCAGTTTTCTGGCTTTACAGTCCCTGACAGTTCATTAAGGGACTACAACACAGGAAACCTGTTTTGAGTGTGAAGTCATACTAAAGATAAACATCAAATTGAATTAACTGTTAATATACTGACAGTAAATGAGTCAAGGCTTCTAAGAATTTGGATTTTTGGTCACAATAAATGCCATCTTTGTATTCTGGTTCATGGTTGCTGTATGGAGCAGCGTTATTTGCAGATATCAAATGTTATGATCACCATGGCAACTCCCCACTCAGTTTTTCTACTATTTTGCTTGTTAATCTGTTAGCAATACAGAGTCTTAAGGCACAATTCTGGAAAAAGCTGAGCAATTGTGACATCCTTCTGGCACTCAGAAAGTGGATGTTCTCAGCACCTAACTAGAGCAGATCAGCCCCTCATAATGGAAGTCATCCTGCACTACTTTGTATTCAGAAAGATTCTGCCTCAAGTTCAACCAGAGTGAGATATCAGAAGTAGTCATTTATCCACTTAGGTAACTTCATTATCTATGTTGCAGCAGCCCCAGATGCCCCAAACAGCATGGTATTAAGCCCCCACTTAGAGATAGTAAATTAATGTAATGTATTTGTTTTAAAAAAGACCACTTGATACTTTTGTACTTCTGTAATTTTTTCCTGCAGCATGAACGATGTAATTCTACCTTCTGCCCATTACTCTGTCATGGGAAGAGCAGCTGAGAAGGTGGAGGAGGGTTTTGTTCTGACTGCATAGTACTTTCTCATTTGTAGCAATTCACAGTCAGAGCACTCTAAACCTGGACTGATCTGTCATGATTTACCTTCTCTAATTTGCAACCTGTGGTATGAAAATGGAAGAAGGAAGAATCTAATGATTTAAAAGACACTAAATTAAGCCCTCAGTCCAAACCTGTCCAGCCCAACTATCACTTCTTCCAGGGAGAGAGAGACTTCACAAAACCATGCCCTGAGCTCCACATCTAAGCCAACACCCCTTCAGGATCTGTCCATAGGATGGAGATGCGTGTCACCCACACATTCTCATGCAACCTGTTCATGCAGCACCAGCAGAGGCAGAATGTGCTTTAGTGCAGGCTGTGCCAGGTTACCTGAAAAATCCTAGGAAACTCAGGTGAGCAGTTGGTAGCAAACCTTACAGCTAAATTGAATGTATTCACGCAGGAGCCTGAGTACGTTTGGATCAGGTGTTACCTGAGTGGTTATTTTTGCTTCTACCCTTCCATGTTTTATCACTGGGAACTAAAGAGCAGAAACATCTACATGGAAGATTTCTCCACCCAGCACTTGGTAGTATAGAACCTCCATTATCTAAACATAAAAGTAAATGCAACTCAGCTGGTCTGTAATTACATTCTACTTATTTTTTTCACACAATAGTGAAGAACTCTCTTCTAGCTTATGGATGTTTATAAACCTACAGGAGCATCTAAAATGAGGCAATGGGCAAGACTATTTTGTTTTAATATGACTAACCACAAACAGCTCCAAAATGCTGAGCAAATCTTCAAAACTCAAGTTTAGATGTTGTCAGATTAAGTCAACCAGCCACCACTGTAGATTGTAAATTCAGTCACTTGGGAATATAGTGTATCTTGGTCCAAACGGATTTTCTTAGGAAGCGTAATATAAGCCAAATCAGATGCTAGAATCCAACACCAAGCAGAACACCCAATGTGTTCACATGGCAGAATAATGAGCTGATGTATTCAAAAACAGATTAATAATTAAGATGACAGAATTTGTGGTATCAAGTTAGAATATCGATTTAGGCTTAATGGTGTACCCGTAAAAATACCAGCTGGGACATTCATATCAAAAAGTGCACTTGCCCATTTTCTAGGAAACAGGCATCAAAATGCAGCTTGAAACTCAGTAATACTATATATCAAGAGAAAAGCTCTGGATACCTTGCCAAGCACCTAAATGTTCAAAATGGGAAATTTCCACTCTGTTACAAGCTGATCAGTAACCTTGCTGCAAAATGGTACTTGAAATATCTGAAAAATAGCACTCTGCCTTATCTGCTAGAAAACTGGCAATCTCACTGCCATCACCCCTATTTCATCAATCGATTACAACTTGGAAGCTTCTGGTAATGGAAGCAAAAAAGACAAATAAATGGTGCTGTTACAGCTGAAATCTGAGCCTTTCCAGTGAAGTATAACTACATACTAGGCTGCGCTATTAAAAGCATAGCAAGAGGGTTAGGAAGAGGGATTAATCCCTGCTATGCAGTTTCAGGAGGCTACATCGGAATTCTGTCCAATGCAGAAGGACATTAATAAACTGGAGAGCGCCTGGCTGAGGGAAGGAGAACTTGCTGTGCAAGGAGAGGTCGAAGGAGCTGGGTTAGTTTGATCTGGAGGAGAGATCTGACTGCTTTCTCCAGCCACCTACTAAGTGGGTACAGAGAAGTCAGTCAAACTCTTCATGGAAGTAATCAGTGACAGGACAAGAGGCAATGGACACAAGCTGCAGCAAGGAAAATTCTAGTCAAATACAAGGAAACAAACAGTTACTGCAGTCAGGAAATGGAATGGCTTGTAAAACTGCCACCCTTGGAGGCCTCTGAGACCACCTGGGCAAGGCCCTGAGCAACCTCATTAATTTAGAAGGGAAGGGCTTTGGGAAGGAAGGTGACTAGATGATTTCCACAGGCCCCTTGCAGCGTAATTATTCTGATTCTACACAAGCAGTATTTCAGCTGGGGTGAGTTAACTGAGCTGATTTCTTTTCCCCCTGTTCTGTTGGAGAAAGTCTGGCTGTACACTTATGGCTGGGCAAAAACTGTACCAAGTGTGAACAACCTCACAAAGAACGTGATCCGACCTGAATGTTTTCCTGAAGGACAAACACAGTGCATGCTCCTCCGATGGAGATAATAGAATTTGCTGGTTGCTTTAAAAACATAGTGTATTTCTGCAACAATCAAATAACAGTTTCGATTGTGCTTTCAGTATGGTTCCAGCAGGAGCATGAATTTAGAGGATTTAAAAAAAATTAGTACCTATTTGTTTAAGGAATTAGAACAAGAAAAATGATGAGTAAAAATGTCAAGATTACTATGTTTAGAAGAACAGTACTTTATCATGCCATACAGCAAATAACCTAATAAGCAAGTATAATCTTGTGAAGATTTTTCTTGAAAAGACATTTACTTATGTTTTCTTGTATAAGTGTTATTTGAGTGGCTAAAATAATGTTGTAGAACAGGATGCCTGAATTTTCTTTCTATTGCTTTTGCTGAATTTGGGAAAATCACAGTCCTTCTGTCCTCTGTCTTGATAAAATAACCATTCTGCAGGCTTCTTACAAAATTTCTTTGCTCAGTTGTTAGAAGCCTTTGAGTTGCTCAGTTAAAAATTGTTAAATGAAAATTTAAGCACTATGGTTATTGTGGCAAACACCCATCCATTTACTTTCTAGAAATATATTTACCAGATATTTACTGCACTTTTATCCTTTTCAAATCCTTATTCCATGTGAATAGAACACAGCTATTCCACATGCATAAACATGCAGTAAACCACTGAAAATTTACTGGATGTTTATCAGGTCTGGACACTGCAGTTATTGTTACTTAAAATGGGATCAATTTCTTTTTCAGCTTAAACTGAGAGATATTTTAACTTTAAGAGCAGGCTATATTCAATGGCAGATCCCCCACCTCCATAATTCAAAGAAATGAAAACAGTTTCATACTGAATCCAAATACAATACAGTAAATCCAAATTCAAACCTTCTTCTAGCTAATTATATTGCCACAGATGGAGGTATGCAATTTACTGAGCATCTGTGCATAGGAAAATTTTGGACAATGTGGGTGGTGAAAGTTTTAAATCATACACATTCTGTGACTGAAGCAAAGCAAAAGGACTCATTGATGAGTTATTTTATGATTTCAAACAAACCCAAAGTACTGCATTTCATAGTGCAATTAAGTGCTTAAAAGCACAGTGGAAAGTGCAAACATTTTTTCATATTGGGAATTCAAAAAATGAATGTGTCCTTGAGGCAAAATTGCCCTCCTTTGCTGCAAATCAAAGACAAACTTAAAAAAGAAATGTAGATAAAACCAGGTGAGAAGCAGAGCTGGTCAAAGAGCAGAAAATCCTTTTCCCAAAGAGCATGTCTTCTTTAGAACATGGACCCTTCCTGGCAACTTTGGTCTCTTCTAGTCTGCACTGCCTGCAGTTTGCTCATAGCTGCAGCTTTGCCAGCTTCACTCTTCCACTGGGGAGCTGCTACCAAACGATTCTGATCTGATACTCAGGCAATCCTTCCTTTAGTTAACACCCACTGGCTGGACCTGCTGTGACTTAGGCATTCCCATAAAACTTGAGAAGCAAGGAAAGAAAGAAATCTGCAAACATGCCCAAGCACAGTTATTTGGTATTTCAATCTCTGACTTCTATTAACAGACAGTGGCATGACTACAGGCTCCTAAATGGATGCACCTGATACAATGAGGTCAGAGGATGCTTTTTAGCACTGGTATTTTGAGTAGTATTTAATGTGAGCAGATGTATAGCCCCCTACAAATTTACCTCAGTGATCTAATACACCTGGCAGGTGTGATGAAAACTAAATCCAAGTGGGGAAGAAAAACCCCACAGAACTCACAATCCCATGGTGTCCATTCTATCACCACCAAATAAATTTTTTTATGGTGCAAGAGAAAGTAAACACTTACCTTCCCAACCAACCAGCTAGTGTTTGTGCTACCGACTTTCTGCTGCTCTATGTGCTGCTGCTGGCTTTATGCCTGCTGTGAGAGAGGATATTTGATCTGGCATAAAGTTAGGACTCAGGCACAGAGGGTGCTATATGAACACAAAACCAGTCAAATTTTCTGAATACAACTGAATCAGCAGCCTAGGCTTATAGGGCATCAGCACTTTGCATCATCTTGCAGCAGGGGGCTGGTCCAGAGCCCTACTGATGGATTCCATCAAGCCACAACTTCTGAGGCAACACAGCACCACAAGCACAGCACCTAGACCCTGAACAATTCTGAATTCCCACAGGAATTAATACTTTCCTTGACTGCTCTTAGGAAATAGGATTTCCACTAGAATCATGTCTGTGAACAAAATAAGGACAACTTAGTTGAAAGTGGGAAGGGTGATGTCATTAATTTACTTGTAACAGTAGGAAACTCACACTATATTTATGCACAATAAGTCATGCTGAGAGTGCTTCCCATCTGCTCCCATCCCAAACATGCTTCCACATGCCATCTCTGCCTTTATTTATGCAGTCCTCACTGAGAGCTTTAGTAAAAGGTTACTGGGTCCTAGAACAAGGAGTGCGGACCAGCACACAAATCTCTTGTCCCTAGTGCCAAGTGTGTCATGATTTTCATGGGCGATGAGTTCTCATTGTCCCCCTTCTGGAGGTTCACTTTTGCTACAGCCGCAGGTTTTTGCCTCCTCATCTGCGTCACCCCCCACCACAGCTCAGTCTCGATAACTATGGATGTCACCTTACTTGGTGCTGAGAAAGAGAAGGATCAAGAGCTGAAGCACAGGAAAGACAGTGGTAAGGAGTAATAGCTGTGGTCCTCCCTCACACAGACACTGTTTATCTCCCTTACCAGCAAGAGCAACAAACACAGCTTTGCAGGTTTTTCTCACTGTTTTTCTATCCTGGTCCCATTCTTATCACCACTCTTTTGCAAATCCACTGTTTTAGCACCTTGGATGTTGCCCTGTGCCATCCTCTTCTCTGTGGGGCAGCAGAACTAAACCATGCTGTTCTTCTCAGAAGCCCTTTGCTACCTCTGGAGATAGACACAGGCTAAACAAAGATTAAACCTGTTACTTAATGAGCTTGGTGAGGAAAATGCAACAATACCAGCATATACAGCTGACCTGCCATCAAAATCAAACCATTAATTTCATCAAATTGCCTGAACACCTCTTCTCATTAGTTGGCAAATACAAAGCTACACAGTGATCACAAAATCTGTCCACTGAACCATATCAAGTACAAACAAATTCATGAACACTGTCATCTGACTGCAAACATTTCATGAAGAGAGGAAAAGCAAGTAATATTTTTTCCTACTAAATTGTTTACCAGTAGAAATTTGTGATAATGCAGCTATAAAAGCAATGCAGATCATCTTTTATTTGAAGAAAATTATCTGAGTTCATTCAAGGTTATTGGATTAATCAAATGAGATAAATAATTTAAAGGTTCATCCAAGCATATCAGTCTCAGTGCAAAGATCAATGAAGGCACAAAATTTCAAGTGCTGTGCATACATCTGTGGTTATAAGCATAAAGGGTGAAACCATTCTGTAGCTGGTCCGAGCACAGTCTTTTGAAAGAAAGTTTTTCTGTGAATAGCTCTGAATATCTATTTCTATGGTGGTTGGTTTTCTCTACATGATATTTAATTAAAAGCACCTAATTTTCTTCCCTCCTTAGAATCCACAAATTAAAGTAGCATGATGTTAACTCACATGAAATGGAGCCCATGCAGTATAGCATCCATTTTTAAGTATGACTATACTTTTAAGAACTTTAAGGTAGCTTTATATATTCTAAAGATGAGAAAAATAGTTTTTCACTGAGGACCATTTAACTAGCTAACTATCATGCCAATACTGACACTTTTCTTGAAGCGGTACATAGCCCAAATTTTCACAGAATCTCAGCACCCAAATTTAGAAGAAAATACTTTTGAAGACCTGAGTCTGCTGAGGACTTGTAGGTGCATTACTACACATCCTGACATTTGAAATCTGACCCTGATGTAGGTGCTTCTATGAAGGGTGTGTGCCTTTGAATTAAGAGTTTCTTATGACAGCATCTAATCCACACGTTAGCTTTTAAAAATGCCACCTCTTAATTAAAAATACCCACATAACCAAACCCAACCCAAAACAAGACCTAATATGTAATATGAAACCCTTGAAAATGTTCTGTAACCCTCCTGGGAAGAGGTCAAGAAATGACTTGAAGCAGCCATTATTTACAGATGCTTAGGGCTATGCAACACCTTGCACTCAATGTAAACATCAGAGTTATGACAAGAGTGTTTAGGACTTCATGGTCCCGCACCTTTTATGTGTGAATATTGTTCCTTTGCACATATTGCAGTTGTTAATATGTTCTCACCTGTCATGGAAGGGTCTGAAAACTTCAGCTTGCCCAGCTCAGGGCTATCTCATGGGGCAGAGACAATCTGGCAGCAGGAAATTGGGAAGAAACCAAAGGAGGTGGGAGGGAAAATAGGAGGGCATAGAAGAGAAGATAGGAAGTTGGGAAGGGCTAGCAGAGGCTGGTGCCACCTCCTTGATGGCACTACTGCTCCATGAAAAATGATCTCTTTAGGAAGATAGATTAAATGCCAGAATGATCCCTCTTTTCATTCTAAATCACACTCTCCTACTATTTCAGCTTTCTCATGTGTGACACAAAGTGTTGCCTATCTCCTGTGCATGGATGAGAAGCTGCTTCTTGGGGTTTTGTAAAATCACAGAATTGTTAAGATTGGAAAATACCTTTAAGATTATCAAGTTCAACTGTCAACCCAGTGCAACCACTATGTTCACCATTAAACCGTGTTCTCAAGTGCCATATCCTCCCATGCTTTGAATACTTCCAGGGATGGTGACACCACCATTTCCTTGGGCAGCCTGCTCCAACGCCTGACCACCCTTTCTGGGGAAAAAATGTCCTAATTTCCAACCTAAACCTCCCCTGGTGCAACTTGAGGCCATTTTCTCTCCTCTGTCACTTGTTACCTGGGACAAGAGAGTGACACCCTCCTCACCACAACTTCCTTTCAGGTAGTTGTAGAGAACGACAAGGTCTCCTCTCTGCCTCCTTTTCTCCAGGATAAATGCCTGTAGACTCCTGACTGAAGGGTTGTGCAAAAATGCAAATCATGTTTACCTTTCTCTGAAACATCACACTGTAATCAGTGAACAGAAGCAGACAAGCCCAAAAGTCTTGTCTCAAGCAATCCTTTCTTAAAAAAAAGATGCTGCTGATGCTACATCAACATCTGAAATGTAAGTAAAAAGATAAAACTGTTGGTCAAAGATCACTGGGGGAAGCAAGTGATAAATGACAGGATGAATGGATCTGAATGGCTCTGTCAATTACACTGAATCAAAAATTAATGAAACTCACATACATAAATATTTTAGTTTTAGTCATATATCTACTTAAAAACAGAGGAAAAGCACTGAATTAAAATTTTAGCAAGAAACCAGCTTCTAGCATTCGTTTTCTGAAAGATCTGCTTCTGCTGAATTTCTTTGTATCAGGATGAATTATACCACTCCTTCCCTGCACTTTTTAACCACACCTGGAATATCGTGTCCAGATTTAACCCATCTCCAGGCCAAAAGAGGTACTAAGAAAATTAAGGGAGTCTAGAGGAGAGCCATGAAAATTATTACAGCCTGGAGGACCTGATAAAGAAATGCTGAAGGAATTGGCTTTGTTCATCCTAGAGAAAAGGCAGCTTGGGGGCATCTAGTTACTGATTTCCAATGCCTGAAAATTTGTTACAGAGAAGAAGAAGGTGCTCCCTTCAAGAGGTGAGCTGTGGCAGGACAAGAGACAAGGAACAAGACTTGCTCTGGGGTAGAGTCCATCTGGATATTAGAAAAAAATTCATCACATTGAGAACAATTAAATATTGGAAGAGATCACTCTGAGATGTGGTGGAAGTGGCCTTGCTGCAAATATACAAGTCTTGACCTGACTTTAGCCACAGAATCAGATCAGATGATCATTCCAGCACAATGTCTTCTGTGATTCTGAGGTTTACAGCTGTGTAATTATTGCTAAAGAGAAGAATCATTTGACAGTGTCAAGGCAAAATCATTCTTTAATGGTTTGGAGCAGACTTTATGAAGGCTGTGCTCCATACCTTTCAAAAGCAGTCTATTAGTTATCAAATATTTGATGATATTTCAACAGAAAGGTGAGCCTGAATAATTTAAAAGGAATTTCAGGAAAGAAATTGTTAACAAAACGCCCATTATTCTATCACCAGAAAAACCCCTTTTATTTTCTTTTGAGAGCTACTGTAATTCAGACTCTAGTTCTCTATTTTTTTTCTAAGCATTGTACAGCTTAATAGGATTGGAAATTTTATCACCACTATCACTGTAAGTAAAAAGAAATACCCAAGACTGATCTTTGGAGAATACCAAAACAGATGCTAATGTATTAAAATAAAGATTTCCAAGGCTTAATAACAAAACAAACAGCACCAGAAGTCATCTGTACTGCTGGTAATTATGTGTGCTTTTAATTTTTCAGCTAATGACTTAGACAATTGAGTCAAATACTTTTGAGAGGTATGAAGAAACAACATTAACTTGCTTATATTCATCAAGAATAAGAAAATGAAGAGAGATTCATGTGTGTACTTCAAACCTAATATATGGATAACGAGCAAATTGCTCTCCTCTCTATATGAGTTTATATAGAGGGAAAATGTGTTTTCAATGTGTTAAACTACAACTGTGTCATCAGAATTGTTCCATAGTGACACAATAATCATCTATACAGGGAAAATGTTCTCATGTTCTCTGTAATTCTGTGAAAAAGGTAAAGGGTGACCCAGCATCACTCCCAACAGATGTCTTTGGGGAACGGACAGCTCTTGCAGGTTTCTTTTTACAGACCTGAATCAGTGACAATTCCCATGCCTGGGTTGCATATAGGAATCCTCTTTTTACACCCATCAGCAGTGTTGATGCTGTCAAGTTATATCAGACAGCAGTATGTGGGAAAGATATAATGCACCCTCTGGAAGCTGTCAGTTATCAAGTGGTTTTCCTCAAACCCTTCATTTCCCTGAAAACTGTGGTCTAAAGAAACAAAACTGAAATCACAAGTCCCAAATTTGACTTCCGCTAGCGTTACTCACACAGCTTTGTCAGTTCAGAGAGGCTTGAAGTTGCTCTCTTGTGAGTGCAAGCAAAAATTGTGCTCATATATTTGAAAAGATGGTGAAGAAATAATTGAACACATCCGGAACTGTGGCCATTTTCTACTTATTAGTACCATGAAGACAGGCTGTTTCTTCGGTGAGCTATTCAAATGTCTTCTATTCCACAGGCAAATATCCCATTAAACTGAAATGATAAACCGAGTAACACATCAGAGATTGGGATTTAAATTCAAAATGCCATGAAGACCCTTTTCACCATCATCTGTTAAAATACATTGTGAAAGAGTAATACCAGATAAGTGCTACCCGTGGGAATTAAGATTTAGCCATGAAAATTCGCATAGAACCTAAACCGAATAAGTCTCTAGTCAGAGTTGATGTCATTTTACTTTCTGGGACTAAAGCAGCCCAGCCATATAAACACTGAAACTCCTGGAAAACCCTCCCCAGCTGGCCAGAAGGTCATTACACCCACTTCAGCACACCAGCTGCACAGGACCCTGAGCAGACAGAGTGTTTCACCTCTCCTGTTGACTCCTTGTGTTTTCCATTGATACCTAAATAAAGTAGGAAGGGCTGTACTCCCCATGCATGTAGTAGGGTATATAAGGCACATAAAAACTTTCCTGCTTTACAGACACAAAGGCACATGCCTTAACCTGGATTCCACCCTGGAAAAATAGTACTTCCCAGTTGTCATTATTATCCAAATATTTCACCTTATCTATTCTGTCTAGTTCTTAATTTAGTTCCAAATTTATTAGAGCAAAGTGGTTAATAATAATAAACATTACAGAACAAAAGCCATGAAAAAACGTAGCTACTTGATATGCTGTGTAAGATCACATAGAAACCTTTTTAAAAATTCTTATTTCTGAATCGTTTAATGATGATTAATTCTCCATTTAGACTATTTCCTTTTCTTTAACCCAAATATTAAAGAGTCACTAAGAGGACCTGGCTATGCATTAAAAAATAGTCCTATATGTGCCAACAAATTCTGAAATCATCTATCCCAGGTGCCAGACAATCTTAGGCACAGAATTTCTGAATATAAAACTTTTATATTATCAGTGATTCACAAGCAACCACATCAAAACAGCACTTAGTTTAGCATTAAGTAACTTAAACAGAACTACTGAGCTGATTCAGAGTTAGTCCTTCATGCAAATGCTTTATCAGAGTGACAGAGGCATCCCAAAGGGAGCACAATTGCTGTCTCTCCCAAATCTCTCCAGCACTGTATTCTCTGATTACATCAAAATGCCAATCCCAATAAAATCATTGTACATTTTTAGCCCTATCAAAATTAGTTTCTTGGCTTGTTCATATGCAGAAGCTGAATTTCTCCCTCTCCATACACCAGGTTACCTTGCTGCTACCTGATGACCACTAGGATATGCTGGATCCTCAGTGTTCAGATCCCTACTTTCTCTGCAGATTCTTGTAGGATCTCTCACCACAGAACCTTCCACTTTTCCCTCCACTTTTGAATACCCATAAGTCCTCCAACAGCTCCTAGACACACTGACAGCATGGTCAGGCACCACCACTGTGAAACAGAAGTGTAAAAATTCTTGAGTTTTTTAACAATATTTTGAATTTAGAGGTCTTTTCTAGTGTTTTCACTGTTGCCTATAAGTAAATAGAAAGAGGCACAAACAAAGCATGAAATAATTTTGAAAGATGTGGTCTGAATTTTTGCACTACAGGGCTTTCTGTATGGTACATTTGCTGTACCATTACTGTTAATGTCCTGGAGTATCTAAAGGAAGCACAGTATATACCTCCCAGTACAGGGAATTCTAGACAACTTAAAATTCAGACTCACCAACTTCAATTTCATTCTATATGGATTAATTTGTGTTAACAGACAGCCACATCCGAGTCTCCAAAGACCAACTCACAGCACTGGAAAAATTTAATTTGACATTGATAATAATTTGGAAGTCATGCAAACAATGTGGAAAACAGCCCAGTAGTATAAGGGCACAGGCTTTCCAAATTTACCACCGTTTGTCCCTGATTCTGAGCCTCTGTCCTCTGACACAACCTCAACTTCAGAAGTCTAATGCATTCTCAAAACAATCTGCATTACAATTAGTTTACACTGCTAGAAAGGAATCCATTAGACAGAACATCTAAAACTGAATATAATTCTTTCCCAAACATAGCTCATATTATCTCCTTCGGATATAGGTAGGTCCTGAAAAATTAATTTCTGGACCCATCACCCTTACCAATATTTTCTGGTGATCTTAGGCATAATTGCTTTACAGCACTTAAATGCCACTGAATTTAATGGTATTATATTATTTCTTTTGGTTCAGGAGAGGAAATGGAACTGGAAAGCAAGCACACATTTCATAGGTCTTCAAGCTCTGCTGCCTCAGTCTTTCTGCTATTTGTAGACTCTTACACATCTCTAAGCATGCATGTGGTAGGTTATGGACATCAACAAAAAATCTCCCAAATCTGCATTGTATCTCCACTATTAGTTCTGGGATGGGGGGGGGNGGGGGGGGGGGGGGGGGGGGGCGGGGACAGACAAAAAAAGAGATAAAAAAGGAAAAGAAGGGAAATTTACTGTGGAGGCCTCTTCCCAACACTACTTAGAAACACCACTAAACTCCTTGGTCTTAATTATCATGGACAATCACTTTGGTAGTCCAATAAGTTCAGCAGACAGTATCAGCTGGATAAAGCTGGATAAGGGATGTGATTCCGCCCCTCCACTCTGCCCTTGTGAGACACTGCCTGAAGTGTTGCATCCAGCTCTGGGCTCCTCAACATAAGAGAAGTGGATCAGCTGGAGTGGCTCCATAGGAGGCCATGAAGATGCTCAGAGGGCTGGGGCACCTCTCCTATGAAAACAATTTGAGAGAGTTGGGGTTGTTCAGCCAGGAGAAGAGAAGGCTCCGGATAGATCTCACTGATGCCTTCCAGTACTTGAAGGGGATTTATGAGAAATAAAGAGAGGGACTTTTATACAAGCAATAGTGACAGGACAAGAGGGAACTATGTAAAACTAAAAGAGGAGAGATTTAGATTACCTATCAGGCAGAAATTCTTTACTGTGAGAATGGTGAGGCACTGGCACAGGTTGCCGAGACTGCTGTGGATGCCCCATCCCTGGAAGTGTTCAAGGCCGGTTGGATGGGGCTTTGAGCAGCCTGGTCTAGTGGAAGCTGTTCCTGCCCATGGCAGTGGGGTTGAACAGGATGATTAAGGTCCCTTCCAAACAAAACCACTCCATGATTATGTGATTCTGATTTTTAAGGGTTGCTGGCATCCCTGGAGACTGACAGTCAGCAAGATGGAGAGAGTCACACTCCACCTCTTGTGGCATAAGTCCATACAAAATATCACTGAATGACAGTGCAGACATTGTCCCATCACTTCCCAACACAGGGAACAGGCTTTAAAGCAAACCTTAAAAGTTCAACAGAGTTGTTGTGAAACAGCAGAATACTGCTTTCTGCTTCACAGGGCTCCTATTTATCTATCCTGAGTTCCTAGACATGGGTAAAATTATGTAAAAAATATTACCCCATCAGCCCTTTGCCTGACTATCTAGTCTGTATTCATTTTAGGAATATACTGAAATTTTGCATTTTCTAAAGAAGCATGCCTTCTTCAAAGTTCATCTTTCATATCATCCTCCATACAGTTGAAGATTTAATCTGTAATGATTAAGCTCAACAGGAGTACAAAAAATTCATCTTTGCTCATCTTTCAAAACTGTGCTGCTGGGGTTAAAACCAGCACTTCTGAGAGATACTGTCAGCAGTCATCTCCCTCCATGTCACCTCCTGATATGTACGTTTGAAACTAGATCCCTTATATGGAGAGATTTTAGCCCCTTTTCTCATTATTCTATATGCTTTAGGATATATGAACAGAGCTTGGTAAGGAAAAATATTTTATAGCAATATATATAATAGATGTACTTCTCATCTTAGTACATCTGTATTTTGGTTTCTTCCATTCTTTATTTTTAGTGTTTGATGGCACAGTAAATTCCACAGAGGAAATAATCAAGAGGGTTGCAACCTGAAGGGTAAGTGCCTAATGCCTAATTCTTCTAAACACTTTTTCTACTTATGTCACAGTTTGGTTTTTTTTCCTTAAGTAGCTTTTTATTTAGTGGCTTAACTCCTGTCTTGTATTACAGCATTAGGCACAGATCCATTGAAGATGATTATGATGAAAACAGTGAAAACAATTGAATAAAATCCACAATTTGTTATATTGATCAACACTTTCCTGCTTACTGCAAGCAGAATTAGAAACCAGGAATGAATTTCATTGGAATTCAATGCTTGAGAAAACAGAAAAAAAGAAGTTGCTATGGTCAGCATGAAACAGGAAAAAACACCCCATTACTGCTCACACTGCTCATTTCACAAAAAACATTTGGTTACTAACACATCAAGACATTAATTCACATAAAATCTTATTGTCCTTCTTCAAAATTCACTAGTAAGGCTCCTCCTTACTGACTCACCTTTTACTTTATGTTTTTTATGTCCTTTCAAACTTGCCTGTTGTTCCATGGGAACAATGCACAGATTTAATCTGCAGCCTAATATTTATAGTAGAAAAAACACCTCTGCGTAAACTTTATTTGCACAAAGCACAAAAAACCTAGTCCCTAATATCTGATAAGTCAATCTCCTTCTGCCTTCATTTGATATTTCCTTACTGTGCAGAGAAAAGCCAGACAGAAGAAAAAAAAAGAGAGAACAAAAGAAATAATTCCGTATTTTCTCTTTTAAAAACACTGCTTTTCAGATCTAATAATAATAGCTCACCTTCCTTTCTTTAATTCACCTTTTCTGGCAGCTATAGTTCAAGTTAATGAAACAAAGAAAAAACAATAGGCAGAAATCCTTGTCATGTAACTTGAAGATTATCTCAATTTTAAATAAATTATACAAGTTATGGATATGTCCTGATTGTTGCCACTTCTAGCTGGAGGTGGAGAAGTCTGTAGGTCTGTCATTTCATCTAGTGCTTTCTATAATTTGTTACTAAATGATTTTCATTCTATGTAGATCAAATCTTAAATAATTTCCCTGAAAACATTAAGGATCTTTTAAACAGCAAGCTATTTCAAAGCTTAGTTGAACTAGCAAGGTTTATTTAACTGTGAGACAGTCAAGCATATTTCATATTTTTCTTTTGCTAACTAAAAATATATTGCCTTGCTAGGGGTCATAGCATGACCAAACATTACAATATTTGTCGTCTGCTGAAAGTCAGTTCCACTGTTAAGATTAAGTAATCTTAACTATTACTGAAAAACCAGTTTGAGCTTGTGGGTACTCCATACTGTCCCAACCACACAACCTGAGCATGTAATATCTGAGAGTAGCATCTCCAAAGTCCATGAACATTACTGTCCCCTGTGACACACAAGCTATAATGCCCTTACATTTTCCAGCACATGAGTATGACAGCTGCCATTTTTACCCATGTGAATAGGATCTGGACCTAACTGAAGGTAATACAATAAATCTGGTAGAGCCAGAAGTAAATTAGAACTCCTATTTTTAAGACTACTGATTTTATCATCAACAGAGAGCAGTTAAATATCAGTACAGTAAATGTTTCCCTGTCTGGCATTGGTGATATTTTTTTAAATTATAGAAAGGGAAACACATTATTGTAGAGAAGAGGGTACAGAGACTGGCTTATAATCATTCTTCACAATGTGAAAAATAATATCGAAGAAAGAAATGCATAATATGGAAGAAAACCCAAAGAACTACCAATATTCTTACAGAGCTTTAATTCCTGAAAGGACAAATTAATGTAGTACGTCTAAGTCAACCTTTGAATGCACTCACAGTTACTTTAATCCTACCAGCACGAATGAGAGTGAGGGTAAGCAATGCAGAAATCTTTAAGAATTTCACTCGGAATAACTCAAACCACTTTTGCTCCTTCCATTTATAAATTCTTAGAACCACAGAATCATTAAGGTTGGAAAAGATGTCTGAGATCATCGAGTCCAACTGTTAACCCAGCACTGCCAGCTCCACCACTAAACCATCTCCCTAAGCACCCCATCTACTAATTTTTTAATACTTAAAGGGACAATGATTCCACCTCCTCTCTGGGCAACCTGTTCCAACGCTTGACCACCTAGAAATCTTTCCTAATATCCTAATTGCTCAGAAATGCACAGGACTGCAGAATCCAAAGTCATGACTGTTGTGAGAAAGAAACACACAGATTAAGAAATCTACTTAACACTGCAGAAAAAATGTACAAGACTTTCTTGAGAAAGCAAATTTTAGATCACTCTAATGACGAGTGTTACATAAAGGCTGTCCTGGGCAGCCTGACTGCCTTTGTTGGGGATGGCACACTGCGTGTTGAATCACACGCCCGGATACCCCGGAGCTTTTGTGAGCCCCGATGGTGTCATCCAGCACAACTGTGTGCAGCGAGGGAGGGGAGGGATGAACATTAGCAAGGAAGGTGGGAGGGAAGATAGCAAGAGGTGCTGAGATATAAACTTCATCCTAAAGCACTTTCTCTCTCAGCACTCCTGTTTAACAGCTGCATGGCAATAAGAGGGCAATATAAGAACTGGTTAACTAAATGAAGACTTTAAAGCAGGTCCCTGGAACATCAGGCTGGCACTGTGCTGCTGCATCCTTGTGCTGGCTCCTAACTGGGCTGTTGAGGCAACAGTGGCAATAGCGTTGCACAGTGAGGAAATGTATGTACGGGTGGGACAACTCAGCGTGCACAGCACTCTTCAAAACAAGAACTGAACCTGGCCCTGCTGCAGGTTTTAACAAGATAAAGTGGGAGTGAGCTGCATTTTCTAGCTAATGTGGCTCTTTTCTAAAGCAAATTTTTCAGTGTCAATGAATCACAGAATGATGTAGGTTGGAAAAGACCTGTAAGATCATTGTGTCCAACCATTAACCCAGCACTGCCAGCTCCACCATTAAACCATCTCCCAAAGCACCACATCTATATATTTTTTCAACACTTCCAGGGACTTCATTGCTTCCCTGGGCAGCCTGTTCCAATCCTTGACCACTCTGTATGTGAAGAACTTTTTGTAATATCCAATCTAAGTACAAAGTACATGAGTACCAAGTTCTTTCCAAAGGAAAAATACACTGAAGATTCTCTGCAAGACTTAAGGAATTGCAATCTTCAAAGGGGGAGATATCTGGATATTTTTATGTTTCATATCATACTGAATAAATACCATCTCTCTTTACTATGCAGCTATTTTTGAATCTTAATGAATTGACTGATAACCAGCAGCTATATTTGTTGAAAAATGAATGTGCTGAAGTGATAAGATTCTATTTTAATATTTATGAATTTTAGGCTTCATAGAAACATTGAAATGTGATAAATATCAGTGACAGTTTTTTCTGGTTGTTGAAACTGAGATTGGAATAATGTTTTGGATTGTGATCTATTCATCACATTTCAAAGGAAAACAACAAAAATATCTAAACTGCTCTCCCTCCTCGCAGGCCTACAGCAATAATGAAAGATTTACAAGAAACTTTCCCAAGCTGAGAGCCACCAGACTCTTATTTTTTAAAACATTTGGGTTTTCTCTATTTTCCACTAGTCACCTATGCAAGAGAATTACAAGCAGCATTTATAGGCCTAGATTAACAGTAGAGGCAGAAAGCTGTGATGCACCTGTAATCCAAGTTTTCATATTAAATAGAATAATAAAATGTTTAAAGATTTTAAAAAGATTTTGAGAGAATCCACTGGAAATGGTCGTAACTTTCATTATAATACAATTCTGAGAAATCTCTACAGATACTTTAGCTGTTTTAGGTAGCCTTGTGCCCATGCCAAGATCCCTCCAGCAGCATATCCAACTTTCTGTCTCTTTGCCTCTCTAACCACAATGATCAAACGAACCAGTTAAAATAATAATAGTAAAAAAATATACTCTTAATTGCATTCTCATTTTGCCTTTTTTTAGAAATGGCTCATGAGCAACAGTGTGCAAATATATCACTGCTCACAGGGCTTGTGGGTGTCCCACCTCTCACAGCGGCAGAATAGTAATGCTTCCCAAAAGAGGTTATTATATATTTATGGAAAAGACAGATAATGGAATGACTCAATTTATTCAACTGCATTGTCTTCAAAACAGCCAGCTTAAGCCTGAATTTTGCAGTGCACTCTTGTGAGAGGCGTCTCTTACGACTGAGCCTGGGAACCCTCTGCAGGTGCCTCCACAAGCCCAGTCAGGGGCTGAAAGTTGAAATGCCAAACCTGGCTGGCCATAAACTGCCTGTAGGTCCGTGGGGTGTCTGAATGGCCACCTGACCCTTTGTCACAAAATTTACCAGGGCAGGAACCTCAGCTGTCTTCAATTTATCAACAAAGAGATGAGGTCTATAATACGCAATGAAAGGTGATGCTTGCAGAGATGGAAATAATTTTTGAACAAACTGAAGCTCCAATTTTTCCACTGCTGTGGGAGACACATTCAGTCAACCAAAGAAAATGGGACCAGATTTAAGGTCTGATGCAGCACCCAGTGAAGTAAATAACAAGACCTTTTATTCTTGCATAGCAAAAATCAATTCTTAAACATTTTAAAAACATTGTTAGAAACATGCCTCTATAAATTGAATGTTTCCTATACAACACAGGCCCATGAAGACTTGCTGTAATGTTCTCTTTATAAATTTTTATACTGAAGATAACTGCTATAACTTTATCCCAAGGAATATGAGGGCAATAATATATACTTCCAAGAGATTCCCCCCGATCTTTCATTGTCATATCATTTCCTATATCAATCTGCATGTGGTGCTGACAAAATAAATGTTCAATCCAACAAGGCAACTTCAGCACTATCCTCACAAGAATTCATTATTTACAAACTATTAAAGTTAATAACATTATCTAGTGCTTCTATACAACTGTCACTGCTGAAAATATTGTGGCTTTCTAACATTGAGACTTTCATATATTGAAACAAAAACCACTTGCCTTTAATGATTTAACATTTTATTTTAGATAGCTTATTATATAGCTGTTATCTTAAATTTCTGATGAGAACCCATTACAGAGTCCCAGCACATCCTGCTAAGAGCTGGTTCATTATGACAGGAAAATTAAAAAAAATGAATAAAAGTGCTATGTTTTCTTCGTCATTTAAAACCTTAATCAGGACCAAACTAAGATGTCAACTTAATAGCACCCACAAATGACTACAGACTGAATATTTTCCTTTCAAAATATTCTCTTCTTTATATTAAACACCAATCCACCAGGAAAAAAGAATGAAGTAGTGTACAAACATAGTGATAAGCTTTTCAGAACGGAAAACTAGTATTTATCCAACGAATAACCTTTACTCAGGCAGGAGAAGCACAGCATGACTAAGGAAAGGAAGAGAAAAAAGGGGAATGATTAAATTATTTCGATCACAGTAATGTATAATCTGCTTTCCATTCAGTTCCATTTGTGCAGGCTACAATCTTTCTTCTTGTCATAGTTCAAGAAAGAATATTCTTCCTTGAAAAATAAATGTAATTATGCCTATAAAATATTTTTTTGCACAGAAATGTACTGGGTTGCTAATTGCCGCATGCATTTTCACTGTTGTTATACGGTACAATAAGACTGCCAGATAAAGCCTATTAATAATGACCCCATTGTGTTTTAATACAATCTAATTTATTTTTTATTTATTATGAAATGCAAAAGTATTCCTATTTTACTGCTACATTTTAAAGTTATAGTTAGTCCTTCTATCAGTGTATTTTATGGTACTGAATAGATAGTCTAATTCTGTTGAATTTTCAATAAAGCATACTGTTAAGAATTGTTTTTTAGTGATGTAGCATCTCTACTAATTAGAGGAAATGAGAGAAATCAAATACTATGATATTTTTTCACATGAACAGAGATGATTTCCAAACATCACAGAAAATCCTGACGAATCTCTCCCTGCTTTCCACTCACTTTTTCAACTTTCTCCTCCACTTCTTCCAAAAAGTTAAGCTTGCTCTGAAGTAGGGAAGGTTTTTCTTGGTAGTCATGTCCTTAGAGCAAATATACGTGAACAGCTTGTTTGAAAGGACAAATTTTAGCCAAAGGAACATTCTGAAGTGAAGGCCCCAGGTGGAAGAAGAAACTTCCCTCACTTTCAGAAAAACATTATTAAAAGAGCAAATTTGGTACTTTCTGCCATCTGACTCAACTGTTGCCAATGAATCCCATCCAGAATCCAGCCCACAGATTTAAATTTCTGTAGGGCTCACAGTGAATACAAACAAGCCAGGGAATTTGTTCCCTTTAATTCCTGTTTGCTTCCATGGTCAGGCATGAACTTCTGCTGTCCCATGAGTTGCTGGAGCATATAAGTCAACTTTCAACCAGCTGGAGTCTCCCGCTTCAGCTGATGTTTTAGTTAAATATCTCTGTTCACTGCAGCTGAGACAGGTTTTTCCTGCCCATATGGAAGCAAATAACATCTACATATGGGATATAGTAGACATGGAAAATTGTTGATGCAAGACATAATTAATTATGACATTTAACTTTCTTTAGTAATAATTTGTGAAGACTGGAGGCCAGGCATTATCAGAAAAGGATCCCCAGCCAGGGAATGCATTTCTTGCTTTGGTTTATAGAAGCTCAAATTTGACAGTTCTGTCTCCCTCCATCAGAATTTGTTTGCCTCTCTCCATGAGTGGTAGGTGCAGATGAAGACAGAAGTCTGACTCCTGCAAGCTTAATTTTCAAAGTGGCCTTTTTTGCCACTTATTGCATGGCGTTTTTTCCAAGAACTCTATTGTCTGCCAGTTTATTGCACTCTGAAAGGCCATGCTGAAGCAGGATGTCAGGAAAAAGACTTGTCTTCCTACTACCTTTATTCTTGCCTGATTTTCCTGCCTTACTGTATGGCTAAGCCAGAGCTTTCTACTTCACTTTCTTAAGGCTGAGTTTGGTGATTCCAAACTGTTCTGAGGATCTCTCGATGACAATGTATGCCTGTTCATTCAGACTGAGAAACCCCAGTATATCCCTTAGAAAATTGTCATGGAACTGGCTGTCAACTTATTTCAGATCATTCCATGTTTAGGTCAAAGGACTAAAGCGTCTGCCAAAGTGGTATGGAAAGGCGAAAGGTTTAAACAGCCCGTTTTTTTGGTTGTTTTTTTTTTTTTTTTTTTTTTTTTTTTTAAATTAACATAAATAACACAAAGCATTCCAGATGCTATAACATTTGGAAAGACTTCCTATAATGGAGTTCTTGCAAATCTTGCAAGCATATTCACAGTTTCCTAGAAAGATGGCTCTTATTAAAGCTAACCAGGGCGAGCTGTGATTTACCACCATCCCAGATTGAGGTGTCAACACATAACCAGCTGAGAAACTGCTGAACAGCTCAGAATTTATATTCCCTACCTTAGGAAGCACCACAGGGAAAGAGGATCTTTTCTGCCATTCCGCTACTTCTATGATCACAGGGACAGAAAGACAAGGCACAGTGAACACACTTCTTTGGTACAAGTACTATAAGCCGTCAGTGTTTTAAACTTACTACCAGTCTTGGGGAGCAGTATATTGAACAGCAATATTGAATTTCCAGCTCAGCTCTGCGAGGACAGATAAGAAACATAGTCCCATGTGGGGGTCAAAGATGGTGTGACATTGGAGATGGGCAACATGAGCAACCAGAGGGAATTAGAAGGCTTCACTGTCTTTCTGCAGAAAAACTATGAATGCAAGATCGTGTAGCCTGCGTGCGTGACATCGAAGCATGGTCATGACAAGAGACATTGCAGCTTGATTTCAAAATGGACAAAAAGAGAGAATAAAACCTGACTGGATAAAATGAAGGAAACATAGGGCAAATAATTTTGTGAGACCCTTCATATAGTAAAATTTCTAAAGGAAACTAGATGGAACCCTGTGCCACAGCAAATAAAACATGTAAGATCTAATTTCTGTGGCAGGAAGATGAGCTACATGGGATGTCCCTTCCCTTTTCCAAGGCCCTGAGCTTTTCCAGTTCCTGACAACACATCACAGCATCTCAGGAGAATGTTTCAAAGTATTAGAACTACAGCATAACCCTCCCGGCTCTCAGAGCTCATTTCCCTGGCAATATTTCAGAGTACAATTCCACCTCCAAGTTTCCTTACAGCAGCACAGGAGTCTGCTGCCTTCCCCTTCTCCCTCTCACATGTTATTGCACCTTCGGTGATGCTGACTCAACTGTTTTTGCGCTAAACTAATTTTGTGAAATCTTTTGGGTTACATAAACCCTCCCCCACCCACTCTCCCCCCCTTTTTTTTTCTTTTTGAACTGTGATCTGTTCCTTATTCTGATGAATCAGTAATTGATGGAGTAATAAACTATGGTGCATGTGGAGAGAGGAAGGGATAGTAGTGTCTGGGGGCAGTAAAGAATGGGAAACTCCAACCTGCTTTACTGTCACGATGTCTCTCTGAAATCATGTACTGTTTTTGAAGTGAAACAGAAGAGCAGAATATATTCACTTTGGTTTTGAGCAGCCTGAGCATGCAGATGGCACAAGAAGCTGCAAGCACCTGCCAGATGAAACACTGGGTGGGACTGAGACAGCCCCTGAGCTGTTCAACACTGCAGAGATATTACTGTCTGCTTTAGTGAGTGTGCTCCAGCTACTTCAGTAACAAAGAAAATCATTAAAAGAAAGGAGGTTTAAGTACAGTCAGTCCATTAGTTTAAGTTTGAGAACATACAGATCCTATTCCATCAAAATCTGGCGTGATGAAAAGGTGGAGGCACAGCTGCTATGCTGCAAGTGAATCCCAGGAACAATTCTGCTATTTACAGAATATCTACTCTAAAGAGTGACAAAAGTGAGTAAGGTAGGATAATTAACTGATATAGTACAATGCTATAAACTGGATCGGACAGGGACAGACCATTTAATGCATTATTGGCATTGCCTAAACCATATCTTTGTATTATGGGAGACATGAAGGTATGTTGTGTTTAATGTTACGTTATTTTATGCTATGCTATGAAAGATGACTAGACAGGTTTATGCATTGTATGATCATTAAAAAAATGAAACCTGATGAAGCAATCCTGAGCTTACAAGAGGAGAATAAAAAAAATAGCTGGATAGAGGTAGTTCTGGGGAATAGAAGGAAAAAAGACCTTTAGTCACCTGGACAGGCTACAGTCTTTGCACAGCTTGTACATTTAATCTTCTGTTTTGTTCTTTTCACAACCAAAGGGTCTTTTTTTAAACATCAGACTTAAGGAGGATTAATAAAATATCCCAATAATGGGTAAAACAGAATCAGCAGAACACAACCACATCTAATTCAATTAGGTCCATTAGAGCTGCTCTATAAAATCTTGTTTAAAACGACAGAAATTTCTCTGCCTTTTTACTTTATACATGTAGTTGATAGCTACCAAAGACAGGATATTGGTCTAGGGAGATCCTTGGTCTTTCCTGTTACAGTGATATTCTTGTATGCCCACAGAAATGCATAAATTAAGAGCACCAAAACATTCCTTTCTCATACTGAATATTAATTACAGCTTTTTTGATAAGGATTTTTATCTACTGCCTTTAAACTAGCCTGGAAAGAAAAGTATTAATTTTCTTTGCTGCTCTTACGCCTTTGGCATTATTACAACATCCCTTAAATAAAGCCCCAAAGCCTTTCCCCATTCAGTGTCCAACACCATTCCTTCAGTGTCCAACACCATTCCTTCATAGCAACCTCTAACCAGGCTGCAAAGTAAGTGGGAAGAAGGCCCACAATTACTAAATGAGCTGTTGACAAAACAGCGGTTAGCTTCATAACTGGTTATCATAAATAATTAACTTAGTGAACTATTATGTGGTTGTAAGGAATTACTGTCACCAGATTCTCTCTGCACACCGTACTGTACGTACGAGACAAGAATACTAGTCTCATCCGAACTGGTAATTTCTGTTGCTGTTTTGTGTGTAGCAGGAACTTTAAATTAGATCTTCCCTCCTTCATTCTGCTGCACTTGAAAATGAAACAAAGAAATATGCAGAGAAAAATGATTAAGGCACTTTTTCCTTCACAGTGTTTGTGGAATGACAGCCACTTTTTCCCTATTACCCTTCTTGCAAACATTATTCTTCCTGTTTTGAAGTATTTCCCAATTGTTTTCTGTTCCTGTACCAATTTAAATTCTTCCCTATATTTGTTTTAAATGTTTTCATTAAAGAACCAAATGTTTTGTTTGGTGGGATGAGTATAACCTAAAATCCCCCCCACTGTTTACTATCTTCTATCTCTCATGTCCAGCGACTTCTTCCTTTCCCTTACCTGTATATATAAGGTGTTGATTTTGTACAGGATCCTGAGATTATCACATTCCCAATGTGACCACCCAATCATCCTGCTGTTTGAACAAAATAATTCAATTCAGAAAATTCTCAATTTTGTCAATAATTATTTTCAATTAAACAAAATCTTGTCTGTAATTATCATTTTACTAAAGATGTTACTTTGCTGTTCGTACCACTGAATTTTCCTCTTTCCCTTTCTCACTGATTATTCAGGTGATTGCAAGCTGAAGATTTTGCATTTCCCAAAATTTGGCATCCAAGATTTAGCTGGGGCACTGATAAATTTCTCCATCTTTCCAAAACATTTATTTCTGATTTTAAAAAATATTCCTAAATGATCTAATGTCTTAGATTTGTAAGGATAAACTTTCCTTAGTTTTGGAGTTGTATAACCTTTTACCATTCTTCAGTTTCTTATTGATTCTGCTGGAATGTTAATTTCCTTCTGTCTTTCACATATGGAAAATGAACAATGAACAATAAATATGCCACTATTTATACTTTTTAATGGATATTCTAGGAAAAAACAGTACCAATGCAGTGCTCCTCCCTGTTTTTAAAGAAATTGTGATTAGCATCTCTAGAAGCTTTTCTAGGTTGCTTGGATTTATTTTTGTAAGCAGAATTTTGGTTTTTAATGAACTTCAGTTTCATTTTTCAGATTTATTTTTCCCTCCTGTTGTTAAATTTATTCTGTCACACTTCCAGGATCAATCTCCATCTACTTTTCTTCAAATGAATTTATTTGCTTTTAGGTTTTTTTCTACAAAGGCAACATGCTGTATTGCTGTTCTAGAAGGGTTGCATAATTCTGGAGTACTTGTTTAATCCTGAAACAATTATTTAGTTAATTCAACATGCCTCAACACCCCCTCTCCCACCTCCTTTAAAATACTCATCAAAATAGCACCTTTTTCCAACACATGCCCCCCTCAACTATAGCAACTATACTCTGGAAAGAAATGAAAATGCTTTTTGTTTAGTCTCTGGGAGTCACAAACTTCAGTCATAACTGTGCATTACATTCCAGAAAAAAATTGGATTTTGATGTATTTGCTATGAAGTTTCATTTGCTTTTTCTCTACTTATGATGAATCTCCCTTTCCTCTTCTAACATAACATATATAGGATTATACCATCATTTCCAGTCTGGTTCAATAGAGAGCACTGAAATACCGAGCAAAACCAACTGAAGACAGAGAGGTCAAGCACAAGTCAATCAAGTCATAGTGCCCCAAAGGAAATAAAAATAAATTAGGAAAATACGGCACAGAAAATAACAGCTTATAGGCAAAGAAGAGTCCATGCTCAGTTGAAAGCCTGATTTTTTTCAAGCAGTTTGAAAATCAGTATGGAAAAATACTTCCTACTGTAAATTGCAATATGGTAAGATAATTTCTGACTCAACTTTTTTTATGCCAGGACAATTATTTTAAATTATTGATACTTGATGATTATACAGGTCCATTTCTGATCTCGTGCATTTAATAATTTTAATTTCTTCAGTTCATTTGGCACATCAAGAAAGACAAAGAAATACAGTGATAGAGAAGAAAATGAGGACATTATTTGAACCTCTGATCAGAGTATCATCTAATGCTTTCATTGCCCAGATAATTTTCTGAATTCACATGGACTGGAAAAGTAACATGAAATAAACTGTCATAATCTAGGAACTGAGGTAAAAATAATTTATTGTTACTAAGATTAAGTCTTGAAGAGATACGTCTTGTGAGCATTTTGTACAATTAGCAAAATCATACATTATTAAATCCAAAGGAAACCTCTATTAAAAGTTGTAAAAACACCTTCATGAAGCTTAGCAAAAGTTATCCGGCTGCTTAGGGTCTCAAATGAATGAAAACATTGCTTGTGTACAGAAAATGGCTGCTGAATTATTTCTTCTTTACAGAAATGGAATAACTATGAACAACCAACCACAATCGTCCAGTGTTAATGCTCTCTTTCAACTTTCTTATCTTCCGGACTCTGATAAACATAATTCATAGGCAATTATTTCTCCAATGTCTTACTCCCTCTGTATCTCACACCTTAATCTTACCTTACACACACCTTACACCTTCCACACAAGGGAAGTGCCTTGCAAGGAGCACATGCAAGTTCCAGGTACAACAAATGTGTCAGGAGACAACTAACCAAGATGAACAAGGTGCTACCAAACAGAAGCAATATGGCCTGAGTTTCTGCTTTACAAGTCCCTGTGCTGCTGTCCCCCAATGAAGACCAGCACTACAACCCTACAGATCTTGTCCACAGCTGCAGCAGAAGTGGAGAGAGATGGATACATGCCCTGCTCCTGAAAAAAAACCTGCACATAAGCAAACCCTGCCTGTATTAAGGTGATCTTTTTGCACTCCCTACATTGACAAGTGTTTCATGTATTTTAAAAACAGCAAAAAAAATTTTAGAACTCTTCCCCAAAAACCTCTTCCACACTTGTCCCAAATTTTCTGTCTCCTTGTCATGACTGCTACACAAGACCAGCACTCTGGGGTCCTTTTCTGTCAAAAGAGTCATTATTCCATTTACCCAAATAAAGAAGCATGAACACATGCACGGACACATGTCATAACATCTGCCAGCCATGACCTTGTGCAACCTTCATAATATTTTTCTTTTATGTTTCTGTTTGCATTGTTTTTTATTTCACCCTTCTAGATAGAAAACATCTATATTCTGAACAAAATCCATTATCCGTAATGCAATGGTGTTCAAGCATTTCATAGTTAGCTATGTTTTTCCCTTCCTTATAAACAAATTAAAATCCCATGCTGGAATTAAGTGCTCTTCAATACCCTATTGCTGGGCTTTTCTACTCTGTATGGACAGGTACTAAGAGCAGGGTGATCTTGCCTCAGTTAAAAATGGCTTATACCAAGGCAGTTATATATGCAAGCCATAGCACCTTCTCCTCTGTAATTCCTTGATTTCTACTTCTAACAGAGCTACCATGCTATAATATCGACCAACACTAACTTCAGAGTAGTTAAAAATGTTTCCTGTGAATTCCCCAAACAATATATGCAGGTTTCCATAATGCCAGAAGAGAGTCGAGTATGAACAGCTACTGCCAGCCCAAGTGCAAAACTGCAGTGGAAATCTTCTGTGTGTCCAGGGGAAAAAAATAAAACTTCCTGACAACACCTTGCACTGTTTTCCAATTATCACTCTTGTTCATAAGGCTTTGTAAGTTTCCAGAGGAGACAGCTGGATCAGGAGCTGGACTCCTTGGGGAGTCAGTAATGAGCTCTAATCCCTTTTGCATTTAAATTGCTTCTTCTGACAGTTAAAGTTTTATGATTGTCCTGACAGTAGAGTTAACAGGCCCTCCTCTGGCCCACCATCCTCACCTGCCTCTGTTTCTGCAGTCACTGAGACAGGTGAGTCAGTGAAACATCACCACCTCAGGGCTCCTTTGCCTTGGCAATGGCTCTGGCTGCCAAAACAGCAGGAACCTCCACCCTGCTGCTCCATCCTGCTGCTGTGGTGCACCTGCTGCTCCCAGCAGATGAGCTGTCTTTGGGGCTTGGGCTGCTCAGCTGCTCCCTGCGGGGTGGGCAGCCTCCCTCCACGGTGTTGCTGAGCACTCGTACAGAGCAGTTTATGTGAATCACAGATTGACTGCATAAAGCACAGGCAGGTTTTAAAAAGCAGAATCACAAGGTGAATGTTCAGGATTGGTAAAAAATACCCCACACTTGCAGTTGATAAAACGCCACATTGAAGAATAATCCCTGCTCATACCAATTTCCTTGTTCCTTTCTGATAAACAAACACATCTCAGTGTAACAGCCTAACAAATACATATGACAGACAGCCACAACCCCCTGAGAATGGATTATTTCCCCAAAGAGTTACTTTGTGAATGATGTGATTGATCACATTTCTGGATGTAACTGTTGTGCCAGCTTCTTGAGGCTGGAAAACATTTGAAAACCTGATCTCAGGTAAGCAAAGGGGAGAATTGACCCTGTGGCAGAGGGAGAGAGTGGGACCATGATACTGGTGATGCTCAAGGGTAGGGTGGTGGCAGGAGGGCTGGAACCTCTGGTCCTTCTGTCCCACAGCCACACCACAGCTGAAAAGATAAATGCTGGCATCATGCAGTCACTGCTCAGAAAATGTATTTGATTATGACATTGTGCCTTGCCAGGAGAATATGACCCACCTAATGTAAATCCATAGTAAGGAAAAGTCTGTGAGTTTTGAAAAAGCACAAGAAAATTTAGAGGATTTAGGTAGTTGAGCAGAAATGAAGTCTTGGTTGTTTTTGAGAAAAATCTAACTCATCTCAGAAAGAGAAAGAAAACCATATATGCCCTCTCTAAAACAATTCCTGCATTTGTGAGAGCCTCAGAAGAATGAAACAAACATTAGTTGGGGCTACCAGATGAGAAGCAGTACCATTGCACTACACAGCAACAGTCGCAGACAAGAGAGTGAACAGGATCTAGGTGAAGCAGGGAGCACAGTCATTAAAAACTGCTATGAAAATTGATTTGAATCCTTATTAACTTGCTACTTTCTTTTCCTTGTTATCTCTTATGTTCTTCTTGCTGTAAAAGGCAAAAAATCAGCAACACAGAGTTTCTGTGTCTAAGCCAGACTTGTGGCCTACAGCAGAAGAAAGTCCATGCTGGGAAAACAATGACTAATTACACTTGTGAGACATGTTGTGTCAACACATGTGACAGATGCCAATCATTAAGACTCCAGCTGAGCCTCAGCTACAAAATTAAGACCAGAAAAATTCTGGGGGAGGACTGAGGACAATGGTATTTTTTCACAGGGACCACTTTGTGCCATTTGCACCTGCTAGGCTCATACGAGTAAATCTGTCCCCAAGCACACGCCATGTGGATTGTGCCATGTGGGTTGTACTATGTGAACATGGGGAACTCACAGTTGCTATGCAATTTCAACTAGAGTAATCTTTACAATAAAATAATCGTTATTTTAAGATGTATTAATTTTTTTATTATTTTTAAATCATAGCAGGTGCAATCAGCTGTGACTCACCAAAGCCATCCCACGATGCTCCTGCTGCCCTGGCTTTGTTTGTCCTTTCTTCATCACAGGTGTGAGATCTCAGGGGCTGTGAATGGCTCTACATCATTTGTTTATACAGCACTGAGACAAATTTTGGGATTTGGTTCAATGCATGATACCATTATTCGATACATTAAAACCACACCATTAAACAGTCATAATGGTATGCAGACAAAACACTTGGGAAACTTGGACAACTCTGGAGAGGTTATATTAGAAAAGGAGCAAGCTCCACATAGAGGAGATGTTGAGAATCAGCTCCACCAACCGTAAAGTTCAAATTCAGCTTGAATTAAATTAGTTTTAAGTAGACCTTTGAGTTTGTAGGTTTAGAAACAAAACTAACGATATTCTTTATGTCATGAAGAAAAGCCAGTCACATGCTGGAGCCACAGACCCTGAGCACAAAGAGATGAGAGCTGGAATGGATAGTTCAGCTGGTCCATCCTTCTGCCCCAGCAGCACTGCTCTGAATGACTGACTCCCGTGTTGATGTGTTCAGAAGAGATTCAGGTCTGCATGTCATTAGGATGCCCTTTGGAAACACATGTGCTCTGTAGGGATACATCCTAACAGAAGAAGCAATAGACACAGCAGGGGAAAGAAGCCTAAGAATGTTAAATCACAGATATACAGTAAAGGACCATGCCAAATCAGGAAAAACACAGAGAAGACGAAGCAGAGAGTTTTGAATAGGAGGCAGAGAGAACAGAGCAGAAGAGAGGTGAGGTAAGTCTGTGGGTGACTGCGGACTGAGGCACAGAGATTACATACACCAGACATAGACCCTGAGACCAGATGTTCCGGGAAAATGTGGGATAGAAAGGACCACACCTTTGTCAGAAGGGCTTTACATTGACACCCAGAGCAATGCACGCTCAGAGCACTGGAAAGAGAACAAGGAAATGAGCTTCGACCTATCCAGGTTACAGCTGGATACAGTGCCAGGATGGAGAGGTTTGCAGGGCCAGAAACACACATCTTCAGACAAGATTTGAATTTTGGAGGCAAAATTATCTCAAATTGGAACTGAAATGAAACTACTGAAGAAAAAGGAATGCTTTTCCTTTTCCAGTGTCAGGCTTGATCCTCCAGCTGCTGAAGGCACTTGAATTGAATGGTCTGCAGGAACTGACTACTTTGAGTAGAGAGAGATAGTATGGGAATAAGGGAATTGGGAGCCATAAACTCTGACTCCCACATGTAAAAGCAATTTTCCTCATTTCCAGTTGTCATATAGAGTTTTCAAAAAGCAATTCTGCACGATTGACTTTTTCTAATAAAACCTAATCCATGGAAAAGTTATCAACCACTTTCTACTGTCTCATTAGAAGTAACACTAAAAAATGAAAAACAGAACCCTCTAAGAAGACCGTGGAGAAAACAAATAAAATAAGAGTAATGAAGAATTTGAATGAGTTAGGCATAAGGATAGAGGCAATAAAAAGAAGCAATACATCAAGGAGGATATCTGAGACCATAACTCAAAATTGCTTATTTACATAGGTAGAGGCTTGCTAAAGAGGAAACAGCTCTTGATTAGACTATAGGATAGAAGAGGGGTCATGATTTGAAATCAAGAAGTAAAATTATGCATGGAGAAAGCACGTTGCACAAACATTTTGGTCAGGTAATCACTGATATGTTGAAACATCTGAGTCCCAACACAAACAGAATAAAATAGAAACATTTTAGATGTAATGATAGGAAGTATAAAATGAAGCATGAACAGAATTAAAAGAAACAAGGTGCAGCAGTATAAGCCACAGAACAAGGAAATTAATTTAATGTTTAATGAAAGATTTGAATTCCCAGGGTCCAGTCATACCTAAGCAAGATTTTTAAAGGCCACTGCATTTCAGTGCTGTCAAATTCTTGGAATTTTTGCCATTTTCTTTGATTCTACTATCAATTAAATGGAGAATCAAGCCAAAATTCAAAAATACTAGATTAACAGCAGCTTTATTTCAAGGATGAGCAGAGAAAAGCCACAGTATTTATAAAAGGCCCATTAAAGGACTCCGATGATTAACTCCTGAGGGCAAAATCCTCCAGATTTAAATACAAGATAGGCTTAACTCAATACAATAAGCACTATCCTGTAAATCCATCCTTTTACAAATCAGTAAAAAATCAGGATACAATCCAAAAGAGATGGAAATGAAAACTAAAGAGGAAAGAGGAAGAAAATAAAGACAAGAACAGCCACATGGCATCTAGATGCAAAGTTCTTACAACATGTGATATAATATTGATCTCATCTTGATAAGCAGTAACAAATTCCTTTTCAAAGTAATCACCAATCTAATATTGATGGAGTTTATATATAGAACATCAATTCAAGGACACTCTGCCATTTAAGTTATTTTATAAAGTTATGAAACCAAAGCTGCAAAACATATTCACTTAAACTCAAGTAAACATCCGCTGTAATGTCCATAACCCAAACATTAGCAAGTGCTGGTACAAGCAGGAGAAACAGCCAGTGAATTAGTCAGCTTTTGGTCAATAAGTAAGATGATTACTTTGTACTCTTTGCTTACTTTTGGCTAAATGGAATCACACTGGGAAAGTTAATTGAATTTTGTAAAGCACCATGTTTTGAAAAAGATCAAAGTGTTCTTTAGAATGAAGTTATTTTTTTAGGTCATGATTTTGTGCTTTCTTCTTAAATGTGATGCACTCTAAGAAGCAATTGTTCTAAAAGAATGATAGGTCAGTGATTGAACAGAAACCCAGAAATAGAAAACACAAATTTGTGCCAAAGAGGAACATACAGAATACAGAGACCGAAAGAAATGAATGTGAGAGAAAAATAACAATAGAAGGAAGGGAGGTTTGTGCCCAAGTTTGTTTTTTTTTTTCCTTGTGGTTTTTTGATTGTTTGTTTTTTCCATGAGGTAAATAGTGATTGAAAAATCAAGTTCAGAACTGGAATCATAATTAAAACTTATTATTTTGCTATTAGGAAAAGATTATAGCCAGAGCAAGTCATACAGACTCAACTGAAGAGTCCAATTTCCACCACTAAGATGACTAAGGTGCAAGTCCGTGTCTATAGGAGAAGGTTCTACACCTATATATACCCTAGATACTGGTCCAGACAGTATCTTCTGGCATCTTAGAACTGATGCATTTTCATAAGGGTAAAATGGTTTGACTGTGTTCAAGATGCTGAATGGCAAAGCCATGTTTTTGAGCTAATGCTCCTCTCCAGAAAATCCCTGTGGCCATCAGTGGGTGAAAGCTTGGCTTAAGAAATGCAATGGTCCAGAAGCAGCGGTTGACATAGGGAAGCACAGATCTGCAGCTAACAAAAGCCACTCCATTTATAAAGCCTTCCCTAGGAGACAGATCAGTTAGACCCAAAAGGACTCTTTTCTATATTGGCAAAAACAGTGAAAAATATATTAATTTAATGTTAAATATAATAATTGATAAAATGACAAACATGTTATCTTGCTTTGTCTCTGTTTTATCTCAATTAATGCTGACTTCAACCTCTAGAAGAGGTTCTCCTTTTGCTAAGCATCAAAATCAGTTTCTCTCAAACCACCAAAAATTTCTGTCTATCTGAGTTTTATCTCAGGTAAATATCTTGACTAGTCAGACTAGAATTTGAAGAAAATATATAAAAGGCTATTATCTGAAACATGTTTAAGCTAGAAGTCCTTGTGCTTTGGAATGGTATAACAAAGAATATCCTCTAGGAAGATGAGCCCGCTGATGAGAGTGAAAGATTCAGAAAAATATAATTTGTTCCATAATTTTCAAACAAAAACTACATGAAATAATTTTTATCTCTTTCTTCTATTTTTCTTTTTCTTATATTCATGAACACATCATATTTTTTCTTTTGCTTTTCATCACCATCCTGTTATTAGAAACTGAATTTGAATTATTTGGACAAATTAATTGAAATATAGTACAAATAATAGATAAAGCAATTTTCTACACAGCTTTTGTATAAATAATTTGAGATATGGGAAGCACTAGCTTTGTATTTTCTTATCTTGTTCCTGTTGATTTATCACGCTGTAGGCTCAAGTAAAATCACCAGTTTTGAACTTTACATTGATTATTGTGCATTAAAGATTCACAGTCTAGAGAGAAATACGGATGAATACATTTAATATGCTATAAATAATTTTAGATTATTTAATAAGAAAACCTAGATTTAATTTTACTTTCTAAAAGCCTAAGCATGCTATGTATTAATGTTGTTTATTTATTTGTTTATTGTAATTTTATATTCACCTTTTAAAGAACTTTCCTGTAACCAAAAACATGACAAGCCATTGATCACAAGAGCACCATCATGTTTCATGGCACACCTCCAACCATGTAAGTCTGTAAATCAGCTCTGTACAATGATGAGATGTAAGGCTGAACTTAATGCCAGCAGTGGCACGGGAAAGGGAGGATATCTGGGTAATTTAACTCATGTTTACATTTGTTGACTTGTTGCAAATTTTATCTTTTCATTGTTATTATGAAAAATCAAATATAAGCCACGATTGCAAAGTGTTTATATGCTGCCATGAAAATCTTTACAATTTTGATTTGAACGATCCAATATTTTTATAAAATAAGAAGAAATAAGAAATCAATTTATCAATACGAAAAAGCCAATGAAAGCAGAGAGAGACAGGTATCAGAACTAGGAAAGAATTACATGCATGTATCTGTGTGTCCACGTCTCACATTTGGTCATATAACCCTTCTCGTGTGCCCATGGGCTCTGTGAAAGACTGTCACTGACTTGGAGAAGTTTACTCGGTGATACTTTTTGTACACACTTTCACCGTGCCACATTTCGTCACATTTGTCACCATACGACATTCCCGGGGGCTTAAAATCCTCTGCCGCCCTACAGCCTGGACAGAAGCGGCCACATCCCCCTGCACCCTTGCACAGGAACAGCAGCACTGTGCTGGTGGCCAGCCCGAGCTCCCCACTGCACCACACCTCTACCCCAGCAGTGACACCAGCCACGAACAGGGCTTTACACAGTCCCCTGGATGCTTCACGCAGCACCTCGAGGACCTCCCTACCCTATCTGGCCCATGGGTGCCTGATACTGACCTCCCTCTTTCTTCCAGGCGTTCCCTAGTGCTTAGAAAATCAGTTTGGAATATCCACACACAGTTTTAGCTGTTCTTCAAGGCCCTGACTTTCACTGTACTACATGCAGGAAAACCTGACATATTCGGACAATATCACCTGACTGCTCCCTTGGGATATTTGGCTGTCTTTGCCTCTTCAGTGCTTTTTGTCAGCTCTCAGAGACACCCAGAATTTCTGTGTTTTTACAGTGTCTTACTGCCATCTGTAAGTGAGCCTTCCAGGGACTATAGCACTACAAAAAAATAATCCTAAATTCAATAAAATACTGCCCCATAAATGAGAACTTCACAAGACCCAGCAACCTTTATCACAGACATGAAGAAGTAAATCTCCCCAGTCAGTAAGAATACAATGAATACTCTAGAAATTTATCTCACTATTTAATATCTAAATTTCTTACACAAAAGCAATTGAGGACTTCTCAAATAGCATTATATAATAATTCTCAGACAAAAACTGTATTAAGAGAAAGTTACAATTGAACATACATATCAATAATTTAAGGTAAAACACATTACAGGGATATATATTTAGCCCCAAGCAAGATTTACAAACCTCAGAAGTTTACAGATCTGGTTATAGTGAAAAGAAAAACAAGGGAGATTAAAAATTTGAAATGTGAAAACAGCTGCCTCAGAGCAGTGCAATATGATGTCCACTATGAGAGGCAGCATGCCTTTGGCATCAGACCTATTGAAAATATTCAGTTTTCTAAAGAGAAACATTCCTTGCATAATTCTTTGAATGAAAATATTGTATGGCAACCTCTATTGAAGAAGGCACTCAAAAAATCTGTATTCAAGTATTAAATAATTGAAGAGACCTATTAATAAAACTGTTTTATAATTATGTTTACTTATGAATTCTTAAAAAACTGTTTATAAAATAAGTTATGTCATTTTAAATAATACATTGCAGTCTCAATATAGAAATGAAGTGAAATCTCAGCTTTTGTCATTAATACTCATCTCCTTATGGAACAATTAGTTGTGTTTCCAGCCTTTGCTCTTTTTTTGCCTGGAAAACATTCAGACTATATTATAGTGTAAGCTAAGGGACTTAGGACCTCAGATCACAACAAATAAAAAGATTTAGGGGTCCTGTATCATCCAAAGTTATAGAGGGATTTAAAAAAATTGCACACAATTAACTGAAAGCATGAATATAATGAAACCACTTAAAATCATGAATTATTCTTATACTTAATGCAGGACTCTTGTCACCAAAATACATTGCCAACCATGGTGCTCACAAGCATTATTTATGCTCAAAGACAAGCTAAAAATCATCTCACTCATGTAATGCATACTAAAGATCGAATAAAAGCCTGGCTGCCCAGCAGATCCCCAAGCATTTTATAAATTAATATGGACTGATACAAGAATTGTTGGACATGCACACCTTCCACTGAAGTCACAAAATATATTTTAGGATTAACCCACAGTCAAAGAGCCTGTTTTTGCACATTACTCACTAGAAGCCCCCCTGGCTTCAAGACCCAGTGAGCTCAGCAGGGACGCTTTGGTGAATGGGAAGTGCTGAACAGGCTTCTCATTAAATTTCACAACGATCTTATGATCATGCTCCATTACCCCTTGCTACAGCACACTGTGTTTTACAAACAATGCCATATAAAGGACAAAAGTGGTCTGCAATACCATAACAGTAGAATAACCTAGAGGAAAAAGGCAAAAAAAAAAAACAACCAACCCAACCCAAAACCTTGATAAGCAATGCAAATGCAAGTGGTAGAGTTAAGCAGAACCCACGATGCCTGGTTGTCAATCTTATGCTTTAATCGCGAGGTCAAGAGGCCCTCTTCTGCTGTCATTGTCACAACAGACCATGAACTGAGAGTGAAAATCTGTGGGGAAACAAGGAAAAGATGTGAAAGCACCTCTCTGGGCTTGGAAAAAACCTCTCAGAGAACTCTCCTTTATGATAATCACATTGGAAGAGTGGGGACTAATGTCTTACACACAAAGTTCCAGATTCCTCTGAAGTACAGGAAAGTGTGATTTTTTCTGCCCCAGGGATAAAAGCCTTCTGCAATGAAAAGGAGGGTGAAAGAGAAAAGGGGCAGAGCTGGGATGGAGAAGAAAAGGAGAGCCTCAGAGAGCCAGGCTTGCCCCTCCAATGAACAGCTGAGGGACACTGATCCCTCCTACGAAGCTGGAGGCAGTTGCCTGCATGGCTTTCCAAGGCTCTGGAACAAGCAAAACAGGCAAAGGGGTTTTACAGCCCTTGCCCTCTGCAGCCCCAGCTCACTGCCTACTCCATGCTCTAAATCCCCTTGTTTCCACAGCCCAGTGTAAAATTTGTCATTCGTGTTAGTGTTTCACTGGGGTTAACTTTAAAACTGGTTATGCTCCTATTTTCTCTGGAAATAGGAATAAAAAATTGAACACTGCATTCTTTCCTATGCCAAGTGTGAACCTGAAACTATTAAACAATCTAAATCCTATTTTCTTTTAGAATAAATTTACTTACCTTTTTATTTTTTTAACACTACCTACAATTTTCTTGCTGGTAGCCATTAATTATTTGGAAGTTTCATAGCTTCCTTTGAGCTCATATGTAGTTTTCCAGCTACTGTATTTTTAATTTCACAGACAGGATTTTAATACATTGTCTACTACAGCCATAAATCACTTAAATGTGTTACAAAGCAGATTGCTCAGTAATTGCCATTTCATACACTATACTGATGCAAGCAATTTAAATATGACTCAGTTTTCAAACCTAGAAATGTAAAGAGACTTAGGAGAGGATGCAGTACAAGACCAAACAGCAATCAGCAGTCATTGTTTTCACGTGCATTAGTAGCAATGTTTTCTTAAAAAAATTACTAGGACAGCTTTGTGAACTGAACCACTTGTGACTCAATGGATGCTGTTCAGGTCTCAGTATCAACCGCTCTCACCTCGTTGTTTTCCAGACCTAGAAATGCTATAGGAGATGAAATAATACCCTCCCTTGGATGTGGTGAGGGGATCTGAGAAATATGTGCTGTTGATCAGCTGTTTTTGGCAAAATGATAGATACACAGAGAGATTTCAAAGGCAAAATCTTCCCTAAATACAAGACGAGAGACTGCAGGTAGACTGTTGGAGGGAATCTACCCATGTGACATTGCAATACCCTCTAATTTCTTCACAGAAGTTAAAACTCTATTGTAAGAGGCAAAGCAATAACACCAATGATAAATAAAGACTTTTCTGTAGATGTTTTTTATCAGCATATTACCATATGACTCATCTTAACAGACAGCACAGTATCATATCTGGACCTTTATTCACACAAAAGAGAAATATCAACTATTCAGCTCCTGCAACTGGACACAGATTTGGACAGCCTAGAGCCTTCCCATGCCAAGCCTTTCCAACTGAGTACATTTTCAAAGAGAGGATATCAATATTAATATTAATAATTCTATATATTCTATACCATATGCACTATACTTATCTTTATATATATTATAACATATACTAGTTGTAGGGACATTGACTTTAAGCCACCTGAATCTGGGTGCTTGTAGGAGTAAATATATTAAATATTTATTTTATCTTTAACTTATAATATTGTTTACTTTCCCAGCACCCTCAGATTTTCACATGCCTCTCTATGTCACCTACAGGCTTATTTTGAAACATCATAGAAAGATCTCTGACAGAAGCATGCCTTGAAATGAAATGCAACTTACAAAGCATAAACTCAACATTTTTCCTGATGGTGGTAATCTGTACCCCTTTTTCAGAAGGCTATGCTTACCAGAATTGATTCTTCACCCTAACTTCTCCTAAAATGATTATATTTCTGACACTCAACTGAAAATATTTGCATTTGGAAAATAGTTCTGCTGTGCTCCTACACTTCTGCTCTGCTCTAAAGGCCAAGTAATGAGGCATCTTATGGGCTCCTGTCTAGGGGATATCCTAAGAGAAGTGACCACAATTCAAGAAGAAAGTGTGGATATGAGATAGCCCAACCATGTAATACATAAGCTAACACAAAAGCAGTTTCAAATGGAAATAATGTGGACTTTTTCTGAACTTCTATGGTTTTGAAGTGAGATGTTTCATTTGGCAGCTGAAAATTTCCATGGAAACCAGATGGATTTATTAAAAAGTCAATTTAGTAAAACTCCTTGAATTTCCATTATGAAAGGATTCAAGCAGAAAACAGATGACCACACTTCTAATTTCCTTGAAAATAGCTTGGAGGTGAAGCCCTGGATCCAGCCAGGCCTCCCCCTACCCACATGCTGGACTGAGTCCCTTTATTCTAGAACTGATGATGCTTTATTCCCAGTACATTAAACTCATCTCATATAGTCACTTATTAGACATAATGCATGCAATTTTCTCTGAAATAAAATATTTATGGGGAATGCACAGACAATACGGAATATGGCAGTCACTGTACTTAAGATAATCAGCATTTTCCTTTGCAGCAGTTATTTCCATGCTGCAGATACTTCTCTTCTTGGGTTATTTTATGACAATTCTAAATGTACAAAGTTTTTCAGTAATGGCATTAATTTATGAATTCTTTATTCCAATGCAGGTTGACTCCTAACAATGAAACTTACAGTTTCTGTCCAACAACTAACACTTGCATTGCTCTCTCTTTACCTTCAAAACATAATTACTGTCTTTCTTTTCTGACCCCCAAAGGTGGCTGAGCTGTTTAACAAAATAATCAGAAGAGAGTTACGCAAATTCAAGGACAGAGTTAGTAACCACTGCTGTCCCTGTGGGCCCGTTTCGTACACTTTGCTTTCGAATTTTGGCAGCCACAGACCGCAGAATTTTACATCGTTGCCGAATCCAACCCAAGAATGGTAACATGAACTATCTCCTGGCAGTAAATACTGAGAAAAGCTTAGAAACAGCTGAGAAGGATTATAATTGTAGAATGCCTTTGGTTGGAAGGTACCTTAAAGATCATCTGGTTCCAACCCCTCTGCCATGGGCAGGGACACCTTCTACCAGACCAGATTGCTCAGGGCCCCATCAAACACTTCCAGGGATGAAGCACCTACAGATACTCTGGGCAACCTGTGCCAGTGCCTCACCACCCAACGAGTACAGATTTTTTCCCTGTCATCTAAGCAAAACCTTTTGCAGTTTAAAAAGCAACTAGCAACCCTTCATAAAGAAGATACTTACCTTACAGCAAGTAGTCTTCCTTTATAAAGGGGATGAATTCCTAAGACGCAAATTTCAGATAATTTTTCAGAGGTGCGGGGCATATAATTGCAGGGAAGGAAAAGAACGCAGGTACATTACTCTTGGCACACAAGTGGGACTGGCTGTGTATTACCCTCCGAGCCATGTAGGCAGATCATTCCGATTCAGACATTGCTTTGATAACTTCTATCAGAAGCTGCTCGAATGGTTAAGGAGGTGGGGATCTCCATATGAAATTTTGCACAAATACACACCTACGCACGTGAAACACAATGGGAGGTTTAAAAGAGCAACATTGAAAAGCTGGACACACACATGGACATATTAAAAACCCTCTTACAAATGCTACTGAAGTGCCCAACAGTACAAAAAACTTCTGGCACTCACTTCACAAATGAACAGACAGAACAGCCAAAGTATGATGGTTTTGCACTTCTCCCCTGTCCCCACTTCACACCCAGTCCCCATTGCCAAATGCCTGTCTCTGCAAGTCAGGGGATGACCAGCAAAATCCCCACTACTCTGAATCTCTCCAAGAAAATGAAAAATTCTTGTCTAGGAGGTACATGCATTAAACTGAAATGAAAGTAACCTGACTGATGCATAACGTGCTTGTTACACATTTCTTTGTAAATTATGCACCAAACGGCACTGAAGTAACAATTAAACTCAGTATTCAGAAATGTTCTTCAAAGTTTGTAAAACCTGAATTTTCTGCATAATTCTGAGCTGTTGTGTGTGAACCGTTTTAAAGCAAATGTGCCTATAAAATGAAGTGCTAAAAATAATTATTATAAGTGATAAAAGTAATAATTGCTTGGGTTAGTTTCACAGGTTTCCCTTGAAAACTGCAAAGGCAATTAGAAGGCCACAAGAAAATACTTCAAGATGTCTGATAACAAACTTTACTGAAAATTGACTTATGCTAGACTTCTATGTCCATGTTTAAGCTACAAAATATAACTAAACTGAATTTTATAAGAAGCGATCAGTCACAAAATTCAGATCAGGATATTTCTATTTCAGAGCTTAATTTGAGTGCATGGCTTAGAAAACATTGTCTATAATATTGTTGAAAACATCTTCAACCCTGAAACCAGGGGATAAAGTTACTTTCTGCTCAAGATATTAGAGCTTCTAAAAGAAGATGGAATCCCAGGTTAAAATATATGGAAATTTTAACTTTGTAGATAAATGAAGTTATATCTTTAAATACTTCTTCACACTGAAATGTAGTTAATATTTAATTAAAATTCCATTTACTTCAGCATGCAATTAAATTTCTAATTCAGCCATTATACGGTAACCCATACAGGTGAGAAAGGGTAAAATCAAAGATAATATGTATCTTCAGTGCAATTTTCTGTTGTGAAAAGGTTTTCCTACTCAAAATTAATATTGAAAAGAGGGGCTTTTTGAAGCTGATATGACATATGGCATTATTTCAGTGACTTTGCAGTTAATTAAGTATTTTCAATGAGTTTATAATGAAGTATTGAGATTGACAATGAAGTCTAAATCTGATACTTATTCCTCTTGTCAGCTGCCATTCTAACAGCCATGAAAAGGCAAGTAATGTAAGAAAGAGTGACGTAGACCAAGACAATTAAAAAAGGGGAATTTATTGAAGAAGTAGCTCGGTACTAAATATTTTCAGTCATTGAGCCGACTTGCTGAAAAATGGTTTTATCTCAGGGAGACCTTAGTGTGCGATCTGAAGCTGTTTGCCTTCTCACTTACCCTTCACAAGCACCTGCAGTCTGTGTGGAATATGACAGCTGTGATGAGATCTCTCGCAGATGCCCTTTGCAGCCCTTAAAATCCGGCCCTGTGAATCCCAGATTCCAGTTTCCAATGGCTGCATGTGCATATATGTCTGTGTGTGATTATGCATAAAAGTCTACCCAACAGAATTTCTGTCCTTAATAATGCCATGGTCACCTAACTATCAAACGCTCCTCAAATCCATATTTTTACTTTCACTGAAGATCCCATGTATTACCACTCTTAGCAGGCACAGATCAGAGCTAGGAAGGCACATGGAGCAGGGTAACTATTCACTGCTGTAAGTGAAATCCTTAAAGAAGCTGTGGATGCAAGTGCAGCACTTAGGAACCTCTGAGTAGATCTTCCCTCTACCTCTTTGTCCCTCTCTATTTAAAAGTGCATACTTTATGTTTCATGTCTCATAGTCTGCTGTCATTCTCACCTGTAGGTAATAAATTCAAATTAACCAATCAGTCGTCTAGAATTCATTATCTTGCAATTTCCTATCTTGCCTTGAAACTCTTAATTTTGTTATTTTTCTACTGGAATCACAAATTTAAGTTGTCTGTGATTTTCCCATTTTTCTCTCCCTCCATCAAAATAATGACTGTGCTAACTTGCCTCAAGAATTACTCCTGTGAGAAGCTCTTGGCTAGCAATAAACCAGAGACCTCAATGAGTTTCTTTCTGGCTTCATTAGTGGTTCACCTGTTGAGCAGGGGAAAAACCAATTTGATGTCTGCATAGCACTTTCAGGTAGCTGCTTCCTAGAGGCAGCAGAAAAGGTCAATTCATCTTGCCTTAGATTTGTCCATCCAGCCTAAGTCATCGATGTTCCCTCTGTAGCTGGTGAGAAGAGACTCATCAACGAAGGCTGAATGACCTCAGAGAGAATTACATCTTGGCTGAGAGACCTTGGGCAAGCAGCTTAGCCAATGGCCCCATTTAAAGAAAACATTACTCTTTTCTGTTTTTGCCTAGCTCGGTATTAAAATAAAAAGCAAATCCCAGTATATGTCAAGAACCATAAGTTTGAAAAATACAAATCATGAAAGACTGTCCCTAACACACACTGAGAATTTTGTGCTGGCAGCAGCTGCAGCACTGGGCCAAGAAAATCTCTGATAAGCTGTTGTCTCCTGTGATATTTATCAATGCCAGCGTAACAGTTGTCACTTTATGTCAGACTTGCTATCTTTCCTCAGCATGAGATCTGCAGAAGCAGGTGATAATCTCTACATCCTTTGGGAAAACTTCATCCCTTTGTAACACAGAGTTAGTCACAGAATCAGAGAACAGTTTGGGTTGGAAGGAACCTTAAAGACAATTGAGTACCAACCCCCCTGCCATGGGCAGGGATATCTTCCACCAGCTTGCTCAGGGCCCCCTCCAGCCTGGCCTTAAACACTTCCACAGATGGGACATCCAAAAAGCTTTTGGGCAACCTGTGACAGTGCCTCACCACTTTCTCCCTTGTTGATGTTTCGCAAGCAGAAAAAGCGACACCAGAAACTCTCCCATTTGTCTCTTTCTAACTAAATACTGACACAAATGCACCTTGGACTTACAGGATAGATTCAAAAGCAAAACTGTTTAAATTTTTTCTTTTCAACAGATTCAAGAGGAGCTCTGCAGGAAATACCAGGAGAATATACTTTTAATTTCAAACTGAAACATTTTACGTGCTCAGTATTTTTACATAAATTACTGTAAGGAGAGGTTGAATTTTAGTATTCATATTCTCTGGGGACATAAGCTGAACACACAAGGATTGTACAGAACCTATATCTTATTACTAGTTTAAGCACATGAGCATTGGTAATATTGACTACATGGTGAAATGTCATCCAGTTAATGACATACTTTGTATTTTCAGTCATGTCTCTACATGAAATAATTCAACCAAAGGCAGAGAAAAACAGGTTTCTAGTGAATTTCTGAACTCTAATATAATAAAATGTGTTAAGCTGTTTGGATAAGGAAATATTTTTGTGAAGTTTTCAGCATCTTTAATAGCCCAGTCACCCAGGGCCAGCTGAGTTACATAACAGCCTCTAAAGCTGAAGTTTTGTAAGTTATTGGGAAGATCAGGAGAGGCAGCAGCAATGGGATAGGATAGACTTTTATTAACTGTAAGAAAAGATGGGGAAAAAAATCTGACACAGAAGGTAACTAAAAAGCAAAACAACAAATAAATAAACCACGCCTTTGCAAAGTGCAAACATCAATAAGAAGGAAAAGAAAGCACATTTTAAAGTAAATAGATAGCAATAAATAGGAGCTTCCCAAGTCATATGATATATGAAAGAATGTCTCTGTGAAATAATAAAAATAGAAAAAATGTTGGTAAAATTTGTCGCTTAAAAAATAAAAATGGAAAGTAAACACAAAACATCTTTGGCATTTTTTTCCAGATGAAAAGCACAATAAAAAATTGGAAGAAAAAAGAGATTGAGAAAAGAAACATAGGAATGGGTTCAGAAATAATGTCAACTTCATCCTGGTTCTGAAGTGAATTATCCTTGGGCACCCCTCTGCTCACTCAGCAGCATACTCCCTTCTGAAAGGCCAGGACACAAATCCATACATGTCTTTGCTATGGAAAGAAGGTCTTGTTTTCTGAAAAAGCTGTCAGGTAAGGGCAAAACCAGAGTTTTAGTGAACTCTAAGACAGAAAAGAAAATTTGTAATAATTTGTAGTCCATACTTAGCAGTTAAATGAGAAGCAGCAACATAACTATTGTTGCAAAAAGAAAATAAACTCTTTATTTGCATTCCCAACCAGACTTAATGACTACCTTAGCAATACAGCAAAAAGTGGAAAATACTGAACTTAAATTAAAAAATTGTCAAGGAAAAGTAATTCACAATCTCCAGCATGAGGAATTAGCAGGTACACTTTTTCCATGTGTACATAAATGTGACTAAGCACAGAAGGCCATGTATGAATAACAAAAAAGACTTAAGCAGGACCTGCACTACAAATGAAGTTTAAGGAACTACAGAAGAAAACTCCAACTACATAAATTCATGTTTTCACATTTGTAATGAAAGGAAGAAAAGATGGGTTTTAAATGGAAATCATGCTTTCCCTGCACAACATTGACACTGACAACTGCAACTCCTTCAATGAAGACTGTCCTATTCAAGGAAATTTAAAGCCTGTTGATAGAAACAAGAACTAAATATGGCTGAATGAAAAAATAAGTATTTGAAATGAAACATTCATGAAAAAGGGAATCGAGAAAGCTCAGGAGTCTGTAAGGAAGCAGCAAATACACTCTAGCAGACAGGGATGACTACATTAAACACAAACGAATCTGCAGAAAAACATTAAGAAAATATATCCACAACTTGTTTCATGCATAGATGCATAGTGAGTGCTGACTATTTTAGATAAAGAAAAAAAAAAGAATTCCACTTTTCATAAAATATTTAATGTTGTATGGGTTACACTGTGTAACTCTACTAGGAAAATGATCTTTAATTTTAAGAGAGGAATTAAAATGTAACTTTTTGTGTCTTGGGGGAAGCCTACAAAGGTTTGATTTTACAAGAACATTTGTAATCCCTTGTGCTTCAGCTGTGCCCCAGAAATATCTGTCAGTGCTGGGGCAATGCCCATGAACACAGGCAAAGTCACTCAGGGACTAGAGTTAATTTGCAGTAGAGTGGAAGCTGTGGTGAGGACAGCTCAGGCAAACAGAAAGGAAATGCTGTGAGATGAAAAAATAATTTGAAACTTAATCAGGGAGTTTTTTAACCACCTTTTTCATTTTAAATATGCTTAAGGGGTTTTTACTTGAAGTAAAGATATTGTGAAACTTGAAATGAAATTATAAACATAAAGGCTTTTCTCCAACAATGTAAAAATAAAAGCAGGATATTCTAAATAATATGCAGCAAGTAGAGGCACAAAAACTATACCTAAGGTAAAGGTCTTTCACGGCCAGGCAAGTGGGTACTATCTTGGCACTGGTGCATTTGGCTGAAGGGTAACAAAATTGTATTTATTAGATCAGAAGAAAGGCAGCAAATACCAATGTCAACATTTAACCCCGTACATTAACTGCTGACATAGCCTGGAGCACTCAAGGATTAGTTTTGAACACAAAAACACCATTTGGTTCACTACATAAAGTTGTGTATTGCAGCCACACAACCTTGTTAAACATCTTCACTAACACAGAAATCTCTGCCACAAAGAAGCAATTTCTTGCTTAGTGAACTCTGGCACTTTTGTTGAAGCAAAACATGTTAAAATTAGAAGAAGAGGGGAGAACTAGTTTTGACAGCATCATCTGTCATATCCCTGGAAGCACTCAAGACCAGATTGGATGGGGCTCTGAGCAACCTGATTTAGCTGAAGATGTCCCTGATCATGGGTGGAGGTTTGGAACTAGCTGGCCTTTAAAGGTCCCTTCCAACTGAAATTATTCTATGATCTTGCTAACCTCTCTTCAATGGGCACTTCATGGACAAGTAAGGGAGGCACAGGCCTGCCATTTAATCAGCTGAAGAAAACAATGTACTGCTCTCCAACAGTAAAAAACTTCATAGGTAAATAAGAAAACAATAGAAACGGAGATGACACTGTAAAAAGAGGGGTAAAAATCAGCCTTTAATACTGCTATTTGAAAGAGTCTCTTGCATAGGAGAACTCTGATACATTATCAACAATTATCAATAAATTGGCCTCTGAAATAAAAATTTCTCTAGTTTTGGAGCAATGCTTCTCTTGTGGTGTCAAGTAAAAAAAGAAAAAAGGCTCAAATACAAGGGGAAAATACAGTATCATAATGTTGAACTTTGTCATTTATATTTCTCATTCTTTCTCGATTTTCCTAACTTAAAAAAATGGACCAAGCTTCTCAACACAATTCATTCACCGAACTTCAGCAGGACAAACTATGAAACATATCCCAAATGTATTTTTTTTTGCTTTTATCAATCTTTACAGTGGTGGCATTTTCCACCTGAGGACAAGGAGAGGATTTTTCACCCCCTCAGTCAGTAGGGCACTACTCAATGCAAGTATGACTGTGTGCTTGTCCTGGTCTTTCTCCTCTCCCTAAGCTGCTGGCCACTGCTGGAAACTGGATCCTCAGCAAATGGGCCTTTGGTCAGATCCGGCTTGGCCATTCCAAGATTATGTTCTGCTTTTAATGCACATGCATGAAATATAACTCTAATATCCTGCATTCTTTGGCAATGGGATACAGTGGCTTCCAGATGAAAGCCAACTGCTGTAATGCAACTTTATCCAAGTAATTAAGCTACATTCATTTTTAACAGCTGGGGAAAGGGAGCTTTAACACAACTAGTCACGTTTCAAAGTGCAGAAGTAGCCTAGACAAAGATGAATAAAAACAATTATTTTCTTTTCCTTTCATATTTCCTATCTACCTAATTCCCACAGCAGCTGGAAAGGTTAAACGTGTGAATCAGGAATCTATGTGACTGTTGTACCAAATGAAAAAAGGGGAAAGGGCTAAAGAATATCCCTCACTTCAGAGACCTTCAGAAGTGACTCCTGGATTTTTCATCTGATATTTTCAGGAAAGCAGATCTCATACATCTGCAGCTCAGAGAAATGTGTAAGACAAGGGGTATGTTTTCATAAAACCTCAGGCTGCTTACAAAAGTTAGGTCTGTTCTAATGTACTGTGGAGCCCCCCCGAATTAGGAGCAAAAGAACGAAAAAGTAAATTTAGTATCACAGCTGCCAGGAGTTGCTTAGGTGCAGTTCTTAAAAGATTTCCTTAGTCAATGCCTGCAAAGACAGACACTGCAGGGTCTCTCCAGGGTCTCTCCCTCTCACACTGAGTCTAAAGCTCCGCCGCTCACCTCGCGACAGGCGCCGAGCAGCAGCTCAGGCAGAAAGAGATAAAGCACACATTCCTCACTCTAATAGCTTTTTAACCTCTTCAGTGTCAGCCGCTCTAATCAACCTGTAACCAATGAATGTTTTCCCTGTACGCAAGCTGTTAAGAGAGCTGGTTAATCGGCTCGCTTGGAAGATGTAAAGCGCACGAAAGTTCCAGCGGGTTGAGCAGTTTTGCAGGGACTGTTGCGAGGCAGCAGCTGCAGAGGCACTGCAATGCAGCACAGCTCAGCTCGCAGACCACTGACACGGGGTACTTCGCAAAAATCTTAAGGCTGCACTTCACCTTTTCACACTGCTCTGGGGGGAAGGAACATGAGCATTTGTGACTAAAACGTGCGACAAAGCTTTTTAGCAGCTTTATTAGGAGTCTAGTGCTCTGTCTGTCCCCACTCCCAAGCTGTGTCCTTCAGGACAAATTGTCACTATTTCAACCAAAGTTCACTTTTATTTAAAAATATATTTTAGCTTAACTGACAAAATGTGGGTTTTTTTTCCCTTAACTCCTTCCATACTGGGCTGTAACTTGCAACTTTTACCATTAAAAATCAATATATGTCCTGAATAAAAACCTGGAAGTGTAAAATGTGTTTCTCTGTGTGGTATATATTCCACTTTAATTTCTACTTAATTGTTTAATAGGGACACACTGTTTCATCCTAAGATTATTTTCCAGGCTCAGGTTTTTATTTTGCAATTACTTCATATTTGTGCAATATTAAAAAAGATATCTGAGAGTTGTTAAGCTGGAAGGAAAGTTAAAATGTTTCTGAGTATTAAAAATTGGAATGCAAAGCTAAATATAAGCAAGTGGTTCTTCTAATTTTGTTCTAAGAAGCAATTGGTCCTTAAATTATCTTTAATTTCATATCGACCATGTGCAGAAGATGTGAGCTTCACAAAAATATGAAAGATTATTTCTCTAAAGCCTGAGAGGCCTAGTTAGCGTAGACTGAATACATCAATAAGCCTCCATATGAACTACATGTACAATGATTATCAAGAAATTATGATGCTTAGCATTAACTGGCCTCCATTTATATAATACATGTGTACATACCATACAGAACACAGGTTATTTTCTGTTTTTAAAATAAAATTAAGGAATCACTCAAAAAGCCCAGAGTTCTGGCTGTTGTTCCTAAATACATACTGCTACTGCTGAGCTCTGATTTTTTTAATCTCTGTGATTTGTTTTCCTCTTGCTCTTAATAATCTTTCCATAGTTTTTCTCACAGAATTTACATTTCTGTCTGGATTTTCATAATGCTTTGCCTCTTCTATTTCTCAGAGAGACGAAGGAAATAAAGGCTGTGAGTGTAAATGAGGAAAAAAGGACTGAAGGGCAGAAGACCTGAGAAGTTGCTTCCCCACTTATACTATACTTTGTATTTCCATTCAACCACTTTGCATGAAATCACTGTTTGTATCTTCTATTCTCCCTTTGTTCACAGTATCTGTGCTCTTTTACAGACTTTTCACCAAGATCACTTTCATCTTAGGGACAGGTCTGACAGCATTCAAAAAAATGTTGTGATGCTAGTCTGTTTTATCTGAGCTCATCTCTGTATTTGTCTATTCCAAACAAGATGACAAAAAAAGAGGACCACAACGTTGATGGGAAAAGTTATTCAAATTGATGGGTAAGCACTGGAGCTTTTTTTTTGGTAGGAGTTACCATTCTTATGAGATTTGTTGCCAAGTCTCTACACATAAATGTGAAGCAAGTTCATATGAGGCTTAGAATGAGATTCTGTTGGAAACAAGAAAAGGGACATTTAAACATTGAAAGCTGTTCCTATAGTATTCACCTAATTTCCTTCCCACTGCACAGCATATTATTTATTTTTTGAGAAAATACCAAGATAAGTGTTCTGTAAGCTTTTCTTTACTGCTTAAAAGCAAGCTTTTTCTACTCACAATTTTAATTGCTAATCATCAGCTGGCTTATAGTGTTGACTGGTGCTTACTTCATCATCACTCAGTACCTAAAATATCAGTAGCTAAAGGTTTCATTGAATATTTTTGTTTGCAACAACATATAATTGCTTAATAATCTGGAAAAAATTTAAAAAAATGTACTGTTTAACATTTGTAGTGGCTATTCTTGGATCTCCCCAGAAAAACCTGAAGCTGTAGTAACAACTCAGAACTTTCAGTGTGAAAATGGAAGAAGCAAGCAACAAGCCAACTTAGCTTATGCATTTTACTAGATCTGGAAGTGTTTTAAAGTGAGAAGCCCCTGAGGGAAGCACAGTTGCACGGTTTTAAGACTATTTTATCACTTTGTTCCTATATATGCAACAAGAAAAGATACAGTAAATAAGAAATCAGGTATAAATTTCAAATAAAGGACAAAAAGAGTTCTGCAATAACTTTAGAATAAAGTAAATATTTATGCTCATCGAGAGTGTGTTTGTCTTGCTATGTGACCTCTAAACTTTTAAATAATTCTCTGTGAAGGTTACTTAACTGTTTAAAATTTGTTTCATCTTTCTTTGCTGTTAGGGATTTCTCAGGAAAGAAATATTTCAGTTTACATCTGATTTATGCAGTCTGCATTAACTAGCATCTCAGATTAAAATTAAATACGTCAGCGGTAACATAACGTGCTGGACAATCACAAAGTACCCTCACTACCTTTAAAGATTCAATCATTTACTATAAACAGGAAAGTTTTGGGCCCTGCTCTTCACAAGCTTTACTCTCTGTGGTGTGTTTTGAGCTATTTGGCTGAAACAGAAAAATGGCTTTGCTTCACTGACAAGAAGTCATGCAGTCGGGACTAGTCTGCCCTCAACAGGGTTTTTGGTGAATGGAGCAATGGCATAGGAAAAATAGAATAAATATGCAATATAATTCCTGATGGATTTCATCAGCACCATTTGAATTATGTGTTCACCAAAACTGAATTTGACACAGTACTGAGCTGCTAAAATGTAGGGTACAAGTATGTCAACTAAAAGTTCAATTATAACAGGAAAAAGCTGTCAGCCAATGTATTTTTTTGTGTATTAACAATGGCACAGAACAACTGTGACATGCCAGTGATTGCTACAAGTACCCAGACACCATGGTGATAATTGCAGTGTAAAATCACCAGACAGCAAACAAGACTGCTGGAACTGATAGGAACATGGCTTCATTCAGAACCCAGTGTGGATCTCTATCTGTAATGGAATTGCTTTTCAATACTTCTTCTTTGAAATAACTCTGATTATTACTTGTGCGTTTTTATATTAATATGTTCCATTTATTTAAGTAAAGATAGATACTTTCAATTTCCCTTGCTCTCATCTGCCCATTTCTTAGTATGGCCTAATTTATTCTGTTTGGTGACTCAAGTGCAGATAAACTAATAAAAGGATGCTTGATTCCAGATCTGAAGCACAATTGTACATTTGGCTAAAACAAGCAGTTTTTCTCTTTGTGTGCCACCATCAGGATCCAAAGAAATGAAAGAAAGTATCATGTTGGATAAATTCTGGCAGTACTAATTCATCTTCCCTAAAAAACCTGGCTGACTGAGCATGTTATTAGAGCTATTGTTTCACCTGAGACCTACATGTCTCCTGGACTGAGCACAATCAGGCAGAATCAACTTGGGAATTGAGCTCAAATTGCTTACTGAAAAACCATAACATGGTGCCAGCAGGTCTTCACAGACACTTGTACTTTCTGAATTAACCGGGTCAAGACTTTCAAAATAACAGCTACTGAAGAGAAAAACCACCTTGGGTTCCAATCAGAAGGTATTATTCCTCTCAGAAATTCCTTGTGAACCTCAGGCATTTGGGTCTCTGCTCATGGACAACAAGAAGGAGTTCTGCCCTTTAATTCTGGACTCCAAATCAATCAGCGCCTACTTCTGCCCACTGAAACTAGCTTAACCTCTAGAAAGCTGAATACCAGCAAAATTTGAATAAGATGCATCCCACCTTAAATGTCTTGCATTTTGCTGAATTTCCTGCTGATGCTTCTATTTAGAAAGCTGTCATTTTCTCTAATAAGTAGTTGTTATCCAGGTCTAATTGCCCTGAAGGTGCAAGGACACCGTCATCCAAAAGTAATAATGGGAAGCCCTATACATTCTGCAGGAAGCATTTATCTTTGTTTAATTCTAATCTGACTGTTTGAAGCAAGGACAGATCTTCCTGGCATTTCTGTTCTTTCTTAATCTATCTTTTGTACTACCTATTTCCAGGAAGAGACTAGAAAAGAACATAAAATGAGCACTAATGAGAATAAAATTATTAACTAAGTGTTGACCACTGCCTTATTATAGACACACTTAAAGAAAGCTCTTATCATTCCATAAAACGCTTCTAAAAGCCATGCCTGTGACAAAAACACAGCCATTTCCTTGGGATAGAGTTGTCACTTTAATTTCCATTCCAGATGACTGCTGATGATAGCTGGGAAACTCGCTATCTACCACAGCCTCATCCTGTTAAATGAGTGGCTCCACAGCACTTGTGTTTCACCACATGCCTTTAAGGTGAAGATTTCACTTACCCTCCGGCTGGTATTGTGCTATGATCGTTACCGTCTGCCCCGCTCCTTTGAGCGCAGCCGCAGCCTGCTCATGGGTAGCACCGCGGAGATCAATCCCATTCACCTGCGCAGGGAAGGCAGACAACAACAGGTATGAGGAGTTTGGCATTAGGAAGGCGGACAGGACTGGGGTTTTATTGTAAATATCAGATGGATGTAAAGGTCAGATTGCCCAGGGGCAGAAGCAAAAGTACAAAATCAAAAAGCCCGAGAAGAAATTTCCTATGACTGGTCAAGAGGATACGCACTAGTACTACACACCCCACAGTCTGACTGTGCTTATCCATAAACATTCCCTGACCAGTATTTTTGCTCTACTGAGATCACATTTTTGGCTATCTCTTCACCAGGCAATATCACTTAATATATAATTTCAAAAGACAAATTTTCTGTGATGCTTCAAAGTCACTGTAGAATACTTCAAGCAAGGAAACTGCTCCTTCAGTCAAACTCCGCAGGCCCAGTCAGTAGCATCAATAGCCCCAGAGGAATATAGAGCATGTCTAAATAAAAATGCTGGTTGCAGAACTTTCAGTGCAAAAAGCCCACCTACTGTTTCCTGTTCATGCAACCCCTCCTACTATTGCCTGGAAATACCCTGTATCTTGCACACAACACCAATGGAGTTGCTATCAGATACAGCTTCCTCAACTCTGCCTGTTCAACATCCACAAATCTTTCCCTACTGTTTCTTTTTCTTAATAATTTTTGGCTGCATCATCAATGGAAGAGGAACAGAGCAGAACAAAGTAGGTAATCCACCCCTAAAACTCAGGGGCAGTTTCAGATCACTTTTGATTTGTATTTGTGATACATGTTTTGTCAGCAGTATCCCAAGGAAGAGACAGAATTCACATACAGATTTATTAACTGCTCCAGTAACTTGAATCTTGCATTCCAGTGGGATCATTACTGTCTGGCTGTACTGAAGTATGTGAGATTTTTTTTATTTACGTATTTAACTTTGTATGTATGTATGTATATATGTATGTATGCATTTTTTTGTTAATGTATTCATCTGTCTTTTCTCTCACTTCTACAGGTTTCCGCTTCATAATATTTCAGTGAAGAAAAGGAAATTTTGACATGTAACAACCTCAGCAAGACAGAAATCCATTTCTGATTGTTGAAGAAAAGGAAAAGAAAGTAAATAAAGCACAGGGAGAGGAAAGAGAACCATGCCATAATAAGCAAACATGCCAAAAAACTAGACCCAAATTTTCAGCTATAGCAAATAATTGTGTTTATGTTTATCAAGTACTATTGCAAGATGGCTAAGCACATATTGAAAAGATGGGGTTTCTTGAATTTAAATTTTAACAACTTTTTCAGTATTACAAAAATAAATTTGATTCCATAGAACTTTCTAAGAAACAGCTACTGAGTCTGTTATGAATACATTTATTTTGGTCAATAATGATGAAAAACTAGCACATCTTAACTTGCTGTCATTCATCAAATTTTAGAGAATGTGATGTTTTGAGAACACAATTATTATTTAGCATAGAATCACAGAATCATAGAATAGTTTGGGTTGCAAGGGAACTTTAAAGCCTCTCTGCAATGAACAGGGACATTTTCAAATAGACCATGTGGCTCAGAGCCCTGTCCATCCTGACTTGAATGTTTCCAGGGATGGAGCACCCACCACCAGCCTGGGTAACCTGTGCCAGTGTCTCACATATGTCATAATAAAAAATTTCTTGCTTATTTGCATGACAAAATCTAGTCCTTACTAGTATGCAAACAACACTGAGATTATTACTCTTAGAAAAACTGATTTGTGACAGCAATCATATAAAGCCCAGGAGATACCACAGTTTCTAATCCAGAAGACTGCATGATGCTGCAGAACTGTTGATTGTACATAGAAATTCTGAACACGGGGCAAATATAACATAATAATTTCATAATTTAACACAGGAGTTCTCAGTAGTTCAATCTCCCTGGGATGTTATAATGGCTGGCGGAAGTTTCAAAAAAAATGAACCAAAGGGTCAAAAGCTTTCATTAAAGCTGTGCACAGAAACCTCTGGGAAACACTCACTGAAATTCAGTCGAGCAATATAGGACCCTAGAGAGGAATAATTAAGTGCATTCTAAAAGCACAAAGGAGAGAATGAGAACTTTCAGTGTCATAAAAATCTAACATATTTTAATGTACAAGAGTGAAAATACCTAAAAAGGAAGATGATGTCAACTAGGACTCTGCAACCTCTGTGGAGAATACCAGCTTCCTGTAAGGAACACATCTTAGGCTACTGCTGTAGAGAAGGAGGTGCTGTTCTCTACTTTTTCTCATTGATGGTGTTATGACACATTTAACACAGATGTACCAGCACTGTAACTCAGCACTATAGTCACGGTTTTGTGAAGTCTGAGCAGAATCCCTAAATTTAGGGAGTACAGTCCTATATCATGCCATAAAGGAAACATCAGCCTTGGTTCTCTGTGTCTGAAGAAGAAAAATTTGAAGCCAAGTAACCTTTCCTTTAATAGAGAGCTTAGTTGTTATCTGTGTGCTTTTTATGTTCATAACTGGAGTCCTTGAGAGAGTCACACAAAAGAATAGGATAATCTGAAGAAAAGCTTAAAGGAACATTCCTGAACTCCTGAGCTGAGGAGATGGATATGGATGATGTCACCCGGTCAGCATTAGAAGGTTTCAAGTAAAAAAAAAAAATCAAAAAACTTAATTTTGTTCAGGCTTAAGCTTGAAGACTGTAGACTATGAGAGGACACAAGCCTTTCTTAAGCAATATTGGAAAATATCGTGCTGGTGTCTAAAAGTCATGTTAACAGTACAGAAGATTTAAACATCATTAATAAATCCAAATAATCCCTCTATAGATAAAAGGAGGGGATGTATGAAAGAATAAGGAAATCACATGCCTATTCTCCTTCTCCTCAGAAAAACAATAGTTCTATATCTTTCTGAGCTAATAAGGACTGTAAATGTAAGACAGGAATTTCACTGAAGTTGTTACACAAACATTTTTCACTTCTCCACAGAAGAAACAAGAAGCCACTGAAATAGCAGCTGACTGCTTCCTGCCCTTTGCACCCTGTTCTAGAAGAAATTATTGCCTAAGGTACAAAACCAACCACCATTGTAGTGAATGAATTTTCCTGATATTGATTTCACTTTTCTGTTAGGATATAGGTGGGGATAGACACTTGAGGAAGACTTAGAGGTCTGAGTGGCTGAAATCAAAAGTGCAAGGAAAACAAATATCAGAAAGAAAATAGCACATAAATTCTATCTTCTGCCGTTTTTGTGTAGATGATAATCAAACTAGGCAAACCAGATTAAGTAATGTTGAACAGGTAAATGACTTGATTGTGTTAGGTTGCTAAAACAGTGTTTTCCCTCTTGAAGATGCACAGCTGCAGAAAAATAATCAAATAACCATTGCCAAATAGGTAGGGAGAGGTTGTTTGCATGTTATTCACCAACAGTGACAGAATCTCACTGTAGGATAATAGGTATTAAATTTAGAAATTACTTATAATCTAGTCTGACTTTGTAAAGAACAAGATAACTTGATTTCTGGGTATCATTTCCCCCTATTTAAAAACAATTCTAATCAGCTCCCAAACCTTCTAGTTGAAAACCAGCATATTCATGTAGAAACATTAAATCTCAGTGAGAGGCACCATTACTTTATATGATTTAATCCAATATTTACCATCAGAGCAAAATGAACAAGAATTCAGACAGAATAAAACAAATAATACTCTGTCTTGCCTCTTCCTTCAAAACAATATCTTAATGTAATGTCTCATAATACTTGTGTGCAGTGACATTTTTCCCTGATATGATTTAATTGCAAATTGTTAAATCGGATTAAAATTACTGCTTTTAATTACTTTAACATCATTTACGTGAAGAATAATTAGTAAAAGAAAGTTAAAAAATTGGAAAAATGTGCAAGTGTGTGCAGGAAAGTTTAATAAATATCGAAGGTGTTTTTGTTGTTTGTTTTTGTTCTATGAAAAAGGAGCTTGCTTCCTTTAGAAAGTATTATACAATAAGCAAAGTAGCTGCTCTGAGCTTGACTGCACAGCCCTGATGTCCTGGCCCAGAATGAACTTGACTGCACGATTTCTGATGCCTAACTTCAAAATGAATTTGACATAATGGAAATAAGAAGAGCCTGCAGCTTATACAGAAGTCTGTCTCTGCTGTGTGCTGTGGCAAAAAGCAGTTCGAAAGCTTACAAACAAAGAGAAATTCTGCAATAGAAGATTAGAGTTGAAAACTACAGTCAAAATTAATTGAGATGGAGAAAAAGATGCAACAATAGCTCACAGTAATTACTGGGCCTTTGTACTCATTGACTCAAAATAAAGCATGATCCATTTCATTTATTAATGAATCATAATTGAAATGAGAGATCAGACTTACTTTTTGCATAGATGGAACTCTTCTAAAATGGGAATAGTTATATTCCCTCTAAAATATCTGAGTAGCCCATATTAGCACAAATTGATTGTGTTCTGAACAGACTTGTTGCAGTCTGTTTGTCTTCTAGAAAGTGAACACACTTTGTATGTAGGTCATTCAAACAGAGGGTAGCAGAATAATCTGGTTTATTTAGCCATTTCTTTCTTTAGGCTGCCCTATGATGTGTTTGTATAGTGGTTAAATGACTACTTGGAACACCGTGATGTATTGGAAAGGAAAAACACATCCTTTCCCTGGGGAGGAAATATAAATGATTTCATTTCTTCTTGAAGTTGTCACTGACATAGTATGATGCTTTTATAGACTAAATTAAAAGATGAAGAAAAGGCACATTTTTACCATGGAACAAACAATTGAGCAGTTTTCAAGTTATGTCTAAATTCTTTTTTTTGTTGATCTCCTAAGAGCTTTTGGCACCTGAAAAAGCAAACAGAAGTCTGAATAAAGATAACTGCTTACAACCAGAATTCTCATTGTTTGTCGTAAGAGAAGACAAAAAGAACCTTATTTATCTGCCTTAACTTTGCACATCAACATAAGTATTCTCAAGATTATTATCAGGAGATGAGAGGAAAGATGGACCACGTTCTCCAGCAGTCCTGCTTAGTCACTGGGAACATAAGACAAGGAATATTGGGAAAAAAACCATTAGGGATGATCAGCCATGAACATGTGTGAGGAAGACCTTCCTCACAAGCAGGTGCCATAATCATTCTACACAATGGCCCCCACAACTCTTGACAGCTGAGAGAGTTTACAAATAGAAAGAAGAAATGCACAAGGGGTGTCTTTGCTCTTCAGCTTAGCTTCTGCTATATTTTCAGGCTTGCTTTATTACTTTTCTCTTGCTTTTCTCAATTCTGATCTGTTTTGAGCCTACACTTTGTTCTGTTTAGATTGAACTGCTTCATTTGGCACAGAGAAGGACAGTGGTTTTCTCATCCTGAACTCTGATGAAAACGTAAGATCATGTCCTATCTGCTGTTCTGCATGCCCAGCATCCTCCTCCTTTCTTTTTATGGGCCAGCAATTTCAGTGACCTTTTCAATTTTCCTTGGCTGGCTACCTTAGAGTTACAATTTTTGCCTCTGGTAAGCTGGTCTTTATGCTCTGATGAGCCAGACATTCTAGAGGCAAACTCTTCTCTCTCTGGAAAACAAGAACTACTGAGGAGTATGAGCCATATCATGCCTTTTTCTGCCAGGAACTTTAAGGAGGCAGCTAAGCCAAAAGAAAGAGATATCAAAGCATATTTCAAGGAGAAAAAAAAATAATTAAAATTATGTTCTTGAAGAGGTGTCTTGCACACACTGCCTTTTACAGTAGGAACCGACAAGCTTTATGATTCATCAGACCACGTGAATCATTCCAAATGGCACCTGTTAAGCCTAGAACCATAGGCAAAGACTTATGTTTTAATCCAAGCTCCACAGAAATTCTGATACAAGATCTGCTTCCCATGTAATTGTAGCTTTTATGAATGATGCCAGATTTGCAAACTTTGAGGCTGAAATAATTTCACTGAAGTGACATCATAAGAGCCATTTCCCCTCAATTCCATCAGACTTCCTCAAAACTAGTTTAATAAATAAAACTAGTTTAAGAAGCAAATGACAGCTTATGAAAAGGACACATAAGCTTACTGGACCCTGAATGGACATGAAACTTATTTTATTCAGATCATTAAATAGCTATCAGCTTGTTCAATTACCAACCTGAACTGGAGGTGATCCAGCAACAACAAGGTGATCAATAGCATTTTTTCATATTACTAAATGGTAAAGTCTAGAGAGAGGAACATGTACTTTTTTCATATTAAGCCAACTAGTATTACCAGTGAAAAATACTGATAGGAGGACTATACTAGCTAATAACACAGGCCAATGTTTGTCAGCTGATTTAAAAATTATTTTTCATCAGTTTTATACATGAAACATCCATCAAACACTATTCTTATTAAGAATATTCATTATTGTTAAAATGGAGAGCTCATAATTCGCTCTAAAATTCAAATGTATTTGTTACTTTTTTACCATCTCTCCTTCTCTGTGGTCATTCAAAACCCCTTATATTCCTGCCACCACCTAATTTCCTGAATCTCCCTACAGTGTCATGTTTTCATACATTCACACATCCCCTCGCCTTTGCAGTTCCTGCTCTCTTTCTACTCTGAATTGATAAAATATCAAATTGTCCCTCCTCCCTCCTACAGCTTTTACTTTACACACAGCTGTTACTTCCATTCATTTTCTGAAATATCCCTCTTTCTTGCTAATTCTGTTTTCAGCATTTGTATTTCCTTTCCCCTAGTTCTTATCTTGGATCATTTAGACATGCCCTTTCAGTAGCATTTATTCCATATACCTTGGTGTCCATACACGTCTGAAAGGTATTTTTCCTTACGCAGTAACTGTTTCCTAAATGAACTCTCACCTCTGCAAGCACAAGTGAATGGATATAACTAAACCAGCATTGTTCAGTTTTAGTCAATGCTGCAGGGTTTTTGCTTCACATTTGAATTTCAAAGAACACTATAAGCAGAAATGATTGAAATTCTCCTGCTTCTGAAATGAGGTAAAGGTTTCCATTTTAACAAGTTCCTTATACCTCAATGATGATAAGAATTTAATTTCAGCTGAAGCCAACAAGAAATAGGTATTCAGGAACTGAAATTAAAAGGTAAAACAATTTTAGAGGCTGCTTAGATACAGAAGTGACCCTGAGCTCTGAGTCAGTGATGAATACAAAAATTGAAATCCTTGCCTTGAGCTCTTCTTGATAGGTGTTTTCATATTTCCACACCCACTGAGTATGGCACTGTGACCTGTGAGAGGTGAGATGGCCATCGGCTTGTGCCATGGCAAAGCCACACTGAACCCAACCCAGTGGCCATAAGGCAATGTGTCAATGGCTGAATGGTAGATTGTCTTACTGGAATGATGAAAATAAATGTTCAGTGCTCACATTTATTTTTAAAACTCCCTGAATCACAACATTTATTGTTTATTTGTGCCTCTATAGATAAGGATTATGACACTGACACTTTGAATCAATGAAGCTCTGTACTCTCAAATAAACCATGTTTTTTATAACCAGTGGAAATGAAATAGCTCTTGTATTCTCTAAGTGATTTTCCTTTTGTTACTGGCTTGCTTGTTCAGATACAGGGCATATCTATCTTATTTCTTTCAAAAAAATCTCAGAAAACTCCTTCAACAAACTATAGCAGATATCCCTCCAATACCCTATTTAATGGATGGCCAATTTCTATTCCTTTGCAGCTTGTGTCAAATGATAATTTTTTTAACCACTCAGAAATCCAAAACTGACTGGGCAGTAGAGCAGAACGATTCCTGGAGACTAGTTAGTTTGAGCACAAGGAAAAAGTCCAGCCTGGGGCAAATCTCTGAATGAATAAAGCTCAGGGATTGTAGCCATTTTGCCCAGCAGTAGCAGCTTGGCTTTCACTTTTTCACTGTGAGTCTGGCTGTATGGCAACACTGAGGGGTGTAAATCTCATTACAAATCTTCAGTGTATCAGATGTGATGAAATCCTGCTTGACAGTGTTACACCAAAATTTGCCAAGTCAGAATGTTTGAACTGAATGTGCACTCCTCCTTAAACTATAAGGAGCTGAAGAACAAGCAGCCTGGCATGAGATCAGTTCTACTCATTGAGGCAATTCTAAAATGAATGTTTTAGAGGCGACCGATGATTTGATCACAACAGAAATACCCAGCCTCTAGTCTAGGCCAATTTACTAGCTGTGTGTGACACAGAACTGACAGGTCTGACAGCTAGCACTCTTGGGAAAAAGAAGACATACCTTATTCAAGAGAATTGCTAGTATAATTTATTAGCTTCTGATCATGTGCTTGGAAATGTGAGAGTTAAGTTAGGAAACAGTTACTGCATCAAGACAACACAATGTATGTTATAGATTGCAGAAAGATATGGGTGAGGAGTTGTGGGGAGAAAGAAATCCAGCTGGAAGACAAATTCCTAGATTAATGAGATGAAAGGAACCTCCACTCACCAATATATGCAGCATTCCATAATATGCTGGTGGTAATTTTTTTCCCCTAGAATCTCCATTAAGATTGTTTTTTGAAAGTAATCCATTTTATTTTGAAATTTCAAAATGGCAAGTCTATGAGCTTCTCTGGCAATATAACCCAGTTGCTCTGATTACAAAACAAATGCCTCATATTTTAAGGCTGAATATGTCTAGGTCCCACTTCCAGCCATCAGATTATATATATATATTTACCAACAACACTGAAAAACAGTTTGCTATCAGCTTTATTCTCCAAGATTGACTATTTCCAGACAGTAGTGTTAACATGGACACACTTCGTACTTCATTAAAATGAATTTTTACCGTCAAGAGGGGTGCTAGGGCTTTCCTGACATGAGTTCTAAACTCCAAGGCTTCATGGGAAAAGAGACTTTGCTTTTTTCAAAGAGTAATTTCTTTAAGTATATAAAAGGGAGGGTTTTCAAAAGCATAAATCTGTGCTTGCACCCAGCTTCTCTTCACTGGGTGCCCAGTAGCCTTCTGTAGCTTTAAATCTCTCTTCTTGTACCAGGAACTTGCATGGGCGTCTCAGTTTTGTGAAATGTTTTTGGCTCATCAGGATGACAGTGAGTGCTGAACATATGTCTGCATGCATGGTGAGGGGTGAAACTGAGTTTATCTGGAAAGACAGCACTGTGCACCCAGATGATCCCATAAAAACATAAAGAGGTAGAGGGCTCTTACAGACCCTCAAATCCTAGAACTCCCAGCATTGTCAGCAGTATCTGACTTGTATTAAACAGCTGTTTTGCCTCAGATTTTTCCATTAGAATCTGCCATGACAATATCCTTGCTTTTCTCTGCTTTTCTCTAGTTTTTTGGGAGGCTTATGACCTGCTACTCTGTGAAGATGTTCATAGGTAGCTTACAGAGGCTGCAAATTTGCAGTAAAATTACGTATGGCTTCTTGTCCAGACCTGTGTCTAATGTTCTCTCAGGAGGAAAATTACATTTCACAATTTATTCTTGCAAAATTTATCAGGATTATTACTCCTTCTTCTGTTTTATGATTATCTGCAAATAAATTATCTCTCAGAAGTTTTCCCTGAAAATTGGGCAAGCTATTCTATATTCCCAAATATTCCTTTATCTCTTGAATAAAATTATGAATGGTCAGCACTGAATAGTTCCTTAGGCATATGAGAATCAACTTCATCTGTTTACAACGTCTAACTTGTCTAAGTTCTAATTTGATTTTGCCTAAGTTCACTTTAAAGACTTTTCTGTTTCTTCATAACTGCACTAATTGGATGATTGTGGATCCATTTTTTAAAGACAAAACAACACAAAAATGCACTGAAGGTTTGAACTCTCATGGTCTCACTTTTAAACAATCCTTTTTCCAACTCTTGGGAAATTAATTTATTGCTTCATTTTCTATTTTCATCAAACATTTTCTTCATGCCTTTTCTAATTCTTGAAAGTACAGTCCTTTTTACATCTTGCCCTTCTGAATTTCCCCCAGATTTTACCTAACATTTATACATTTTTAAGACTTGGGCTGTTATTACCACAGTGACTAACTCAGCTTTCACTTTTCAATGTTGATTACTTGAGTTTCACAACTGTGACTGCACAGAAAACTGGTTTTGAAGTTCCTGTTAATTCCTCATTCTCTTTCAGCACAAAATCATAAAAATTGCCACTACACCATATGGTTCTCAAGGGCAAGTTGTGTTTCATTGTTTCGTTTTCCCATTTTTAGGCCATTCTTCCTTACTGGTGAGAATAAAATCTAGAATTATCTGACTTATACTTGTTTTTCCATATTCTCCACCAAAAAGATTCATGAATGTTTGGTCGGTTTGGATGGGATTTATTTCGATAAAGGGAAGTCATACCAAAATCTCTATAATCTGTGAAAAGAAATATAAATTTTTACAGCAAAATGGTCATCTGACCCATGTGAAATGTCTGCTTTAGGGCAAGGTAAGTTGTAATCAGAAGTGGTTAAACCTTTCTGTCAATTACAAGGGGGCCCAAAGGGTTATATAGTCTGTGCTTCCCGACGTGAGGAAAGCCTGAATTTAGATCAATCCACTACATGCTTCTAAGGAGCTTAATCTACCTGTCCTTCTAGTTGGTGTCATCCCATTAACATATGTCAGTGCCTGTGCTCTCAGCTCCTTTTCTCTCCAGAGGTTTTCTTTCTGCAGATCTGTCACATATATCACCTACCATTCAGTATCGATCCTTTGGATATGTTTAGCAACACACTCTTGCTTGATTTTCAAATAAATTCTACTTTAAAAGAGTCCAGTCAGGTGCACTGATCCACCCATTTAAATCCCTGCACTGATTATATACTAACACTCTCAATAGATGCCTTATAGTGCCCTGTACATTACTACAAAGCAAGTTTACATAGTAAACATGCTAAGTAGGATTAATGCTAAAATCATTACAGGAGTCTATAGGCAATTGCATCTAAAGGCCACAGAATTTGATAGACTGTCCTACACCTGAGGGAAGGGTCATACACCACTCACATCAAGAAAGCATCCTAAGGATATTGTCAGTGCCTCTGCAAACAATTCTTCTAGGGCAAAGGGAGTATCTGTTACAATCCTTACACTATTACACAAGACGGACACACTGATGATCCAAGAAGAAAAGATACCAGCCCCTATAGAGTTGTTTCAAACATTTTCCAAGATCGCTGCTTTTTGGAAAAAAGCAAATCTGAAAAGGAAAACCAAACGGTATTTGCCATTTATCTTAGTTTTGTAACTAGGTGACAAAATGCACTATTTTCCCTAGGTAGTTTAACTGCTTTTACCATGACCAAAAATTTAAAAAAAAAATTAAATTAGAAAGCTGAAAGCTTCTTTTTACCAAAGTAAGGGAAGTCAGTCTGAAGTATATATATAACTGAAGCAAATATAAAGCAAAAATATTTGCTGTAAGTAAGCATGGAGTCCTTACATTCTATCCTGCTCTATATGGACACTTTTGGAGTAGAAACTGAAGAATGCTCTGTTTTTCAAATGCATATTGTATTTTTGGCTACAGGTGTGAGTGAGAAGGTGGGTAGGAGTTGTGTGGGAGTATTAGTAAGTACAAAGAAATGTTTAAACTGTTCATAAGTGACAGCAAATGTCTCATAAAAAACCAACAGCAGGACGATACACAGACATAAGACAAAATCTGATCAATATAAGAGATCACCTTCCCTCTGCAAGGGAGAACCTTGTACAAAACACAAGAGACAATACTAAAGTGAGATGCTTAAATACTGGTGTCACAAACTAGGTAAACCCCGCAGAGTATTTCCACCCAGCACGTTCTCAATCCATATTTATATCATTCTCAGAACGAAATAAGGAAAAAAAGTTAGTGTCTTTCCCCATAGATGAATACATCCTGATACTACACTAGATCAACAGGAAAATCACAGGGAATGGTTTGGTTAACTTCATTCCCCAGGTTAGATGAGAGGGGAAATGGAAGTATTATCAGACTACTACGTGTGTCTTTGCAGTGCAGCCTATTGTTTTTTCACTATTTCCTGTTGATGTTAAGCAATCACCCTTCATAAAAGTTATTTTATTCTCTTCAGGTAACCTGTGGATGCATTGCCTGGGAGCAGTCATCTTGCTCCAGAGTCAGCAGTCTATTTTTTCTCTTGATTCTACTTTCAGGCTCCAAATCATGCTGCATCCAGCCATTGTGAACATAAAGCATTTCTACAGGAGAATGAAATAAAACTGATACTGCTTTTATGGTTCACAATTGCATGTTACTTTTAGTTGCAATTAAACAAGCATGATGTTAGCTGGAAAAGCAAATATATATTAAAAGGGCAAACAGACGTGAACTGTGAGATTCCGTTTAGGACACCTAAATATAGATATGAATGCATGTGGTGTTTAAGCTTAAAAGTCAATACAGGCAATAAAGCTTACAGAGAAATCCAGCTTGCTCCACACAACTCACAGTTGGCCAGCTGAACTGTTCTCTAGCCTCCTTTGACATTAATGGCAACCAGACACCCAGCAAACATGTAGATGTCTAAATGTAAGTACATTAATCTGAGGTTTAACCTTGTTCAAAGACATAAAATTCAGTAACTTCAAAAGTTAAGATTCAAATGCAAATACTTGCTGTTAACTCCCTATGCCTATTGACTGTAATTCTCTAATTTGTACTCAATGTCAACTTGATGCAGCCTTATGGAAAATTATAAAACTGTTTGAAAAGAAATGTCAGCACAGGAATTCAAGGAGCAATATGCACTATTTGTGTGAAATTGTAAATCTGAATTTTGCTGCTGAACTTGCACATGTAAACTAATTCTCTCTGGTTTAGGTCCTGTAACTATTGAAAAAGTTATTCATTTGGCACAGAAAATGCTTTGAAGCATTCAGGCTAGGATGCCTAAAAGAAAGTCTAATGTTTTATCAAGATTTTGATTTGAGATTGTAATGCCAAAAACGATGTGGCAATTTTTCCTTGAAAAGGACTGTACTGCTTCTCCTGCCTCCCCAGGAATTTCCTCTAAAAATTGCAATGTGTTCATTATGAACATCTTTCCTAAAATTCCAAGGTTTGTACTGCTTTCTATCAGGGTGTATGCACAATGGGTGGCCATTTTATCCATATGGCTCATGGAAATAGTTTATTTTAATGCAGGTGGTTTTGACTAACCAATACTCAGTTTCCATTGCTGTTTTAATAGCAAAACCATTTCTTAACATTGGAAGTGGAACTTAAAACTGCAAGAATGGCATCAAGGAACATTACATTTTATTTTTATTGAAGACCAAATTCTCCTAACAGATGGAGAATTTGGGGTGAGATCTGAGCTAAAGAAGCCTCTAAACTTGGCCTGGACTTCTAAAATGATTTTAAACAAATCATTTAACACACTGGCACGTCATTTCTGCTGCTCTAAAATGAAAATAATTCTTCCATTGATATTCTGAACTGTTTCCTTTGGCCTAAAAGTATCTGAGATGAAAATTAATCTTGGTGCACACAGCATGTAGTAAATCAAGCATTAATGTCAATTAGAATTCAAAATGCTACTTGGTAATAGTTACAATATACTTAGTAAGAGGGAAGTACTACAGGGAGTGATATATTCTAGTACAGTGATGAATTTACACTGGTGATGCATGTGTTACTTCATTTTAAAGACATTCAGAAATGAGAAAGAAAATGTTTCGTTTGGTGGCTATTCAAAAGGGTAAAATGAATTATAGCCAGAATAACCACCATTTCAAGAAAATTATTTCAGGAGGGAACCCCGGTTTTCTCATGAACGTAACACAAAAATTCATTTTTGGGCTATTTGAAATGTTTTACTACCTGACACAGAAGATTTTCCATTATTCTTCAACTGACCTTCAATGTTCAGATAGGATTCATTTATTCCCTCTGCACAGAAGCATTGCGAATATCAGCCTGCTTTCTGAGATAATTTTCGAACATTTCCAATTAACTGAAAACAGAAAACCCCCCTAATTTATCCCTGTTTTTTCTAAGGTTTCAGTTTCAGCCGTCTGGCTATCATTACTGATCCTGGGCCGCCACCTGGTGGCACCTGGGAAAAATAAATCCAAATTTCACTCGCCCATGGGGCCAAGGGTGCGGCACAATCTTTCCCAGTGATCCTGGAGGGCTGTGGGGTTGGACCCCTCCCTCCCACATCCCGACAGTCAGGGAGCAGGAGAGGCAAAGATTATGGGATTTGTCCAAGCCTTGCGGGCTGACTCTGGGACTGTGTATACACCCAGGAGAGTGCCTGTGATCCTCACTGCCCACCTGGGATTCTGAGGCTTAGGAAAATGAAACACCTTGCCTATGGTCACACAGAAGGACACCAGCAAAATTGATTAAATTGATTAAATGGATGAAACATAATCATAGAACCATTTGGGTTGGAAGCGACCTTTAAAGGTCATCTAGTCCAACTCCCTTGCAATGGGCAGGGACAGCAAAAGCAGTGAAAGAAGCAGCATTCTGAAAGATAAATGTTTGAGGGATTGGCTAGAAAGCAGGTCACAGCAAGTTTTATAAGCATGTAAAATGTCACAATACAATTCTTAACTGTAATTCTGCAATGTCAATCTTATAAGAAATTGAATCCAGATCTCTGAAATTTAAATTACTTACTATGCCTCCTGTCTGTAAGAAATTTAACCAAGCTTCAGCTAACTAGAAATACAAGCTTTGAGGGTACTATTTGTTCTTGTAAATAAGATTTGTCATGTTTTGAGAAACAAATGGGAAAAGTATTTCTGTAGAGAAGTAAGTGTTTCTGAGGGATGAGACAAAAAGGAAAAAACAGAGAGAAATAGACCCTTTTTTTTGCAGTCCTTATGAAATTAAGGTGTCTGGGACCCTTCACTAGACAATGGTACAAGATTAATGAGCTCTGTGCATGAAACTGGTTTTGTTTGAATATGGAAAAATGGATCCATAATAGTTATTTGTGACTAAATAAGTAACAAGGGCCTGACTGGGTGATTGCCTGGGGATATGTACGCAGTCTAATTTAGTAATAATTTCCATCCCTCTCTGCTCAATGAACAAATAAACAACTCTTGCATGACAAGCAAATGCTGATGCAACACTGGTAACATTAATTAGAACTTATGGAAAACATCACTAAAAACAGACAAAAATCAGAGTTAAAAATTCTGCTGTGGCTGTATCATAGAGTTCTAAATATATCCTGCTTGAAAATAAAAGAAAATGGACTTTTAAATTTGTATTTGAACTTTTGGGTTTTTGAATAAAATGTACTGTGAAAGGCTTTGATGTCCTTAGTCTCTGCTATTCAGCCCTATTTTGCTGCATCTAACCAAAGAAAAATAAATTGCATAATTGTCCTGAAGAAATTTCCATTTCTACTCTTTGGATTTCTTGTCTGTACTCTTCTTGGCACAGGCCTTTTGACTTCCTTAGGATAACTTTATAAGAGTCTATTTTGATTTTCTCGCAGTTCCCTACAAACTTTCTACTTGGAGTGCTCTTTAAGGCACTGTTGGGAGGAAAGGGTTAAAAGCAGAAAAATGGAGAGGATGATGGTAGATCCCAAAGTCCTTGCAAGTGGGAATGCCGAGCCCTGGAGAATATCAGTGTGGGAAACCCCATACACTATGCCCACTTCTGTCTATCCTCTGTCTGCTTTGAGAAGCAGAATTTCTGCATAGAGATAACGTAGGTGTTTTGTGAGAGTTGAAGGCACTCTTACGGACATGTTTGCGCTCGCTGTTTTGGGAGAGAGAAGATCAGAGCTCAGAGACCACAAAAAGCACAGAGACCACAGCAGAGTGGTAAACTCCACATGTGTGGGCCCCTGGCAAATGGGTCACACAGTGGCGCTGCTGCCCCTCAGGATGGACCGAGCCTGATGGTTCCTGGGTCCCTACTCCTGGGTCTCTGCCTGGGTGTTGCTCTGGGATCCTCTGGCTAGCGAGGTAATGAAATAAATTTACCCTTTGCATTTCAGATGCAGTCTTGTAGTTGCTCTGCCTCCTTGCCTGTGTTGACTCCCACAGCACCTGAACACCCTTTACTTGCTTCTTTCTCATTTTTGTCTTACAGTGCTTTTAAGGAGCAGCTCTAGATAAAATACACTGCTGTGATCCTCACAATGTCAGGTTACTGCCTCCCTTTGGTGATAACTTATCAGATTTTCTATATATTGCAAAATGGCTCCAGCCACTTCTTTACAACTTTATACAGATAAACTTTGACAGGTGGAAGGTAAATTCACCTTTCATGGAATAGGCCAAGACAATCCTTAGCACTGTACGAAAACCATATCCAGCTTTCTTATGGATTTAAACATTGACCAGGAAAGTGCTGCTTAACCACATCACAAACCACCCAGGCTGAAGCCATCTTCAACACTTGACTCTGACCAAACTGCAGCCCAAGATGCGCAGGATTTACAGGGATAGAAAGCACGACAGAGGGAGGCAGTGTGATACTGCAGCCTAACAGGTCCATCATTTATCTGAGATAAATAATTCCCATGTTTCAGCTCTTTGCCTTAAGGCTGTTGATGCGCTTCACACGAAACAGTCACATCTGTATCAATTTGGGATAGTATATATATATATATTTTTTTTTTTTCTGTAAGGAATGTGAATAATGTCAATGGATATTTAACAACATTTTCAAGGTTTTCATTATTATCCAAAATCCTTTATATTCAGATTGTTTTAGTCAGATGTTAGATTGCTTAAGAGAGCCTAAAACATAAATTTTCTGGTTTTAAAATGTGTGGTATCAATATATACATGAAAGAAAAATTAAAAAGATGTTTTTGAGTCTAAGTATGCAAAATATAACCTCAGGCTATAAAGCATTTTATCCACTAAAATTTGAAAAGAATTTCAGTGGGATCATCAAATTCATTAAAGGCAGAGAGATAATTAACATAACCTAATTAATCTCCCTGTTGTATTGAGCCATTTGCTGAGCAGTTGAGTGCACACTAGATGGCAGCCTCAGTATAGATGATTTCATCCTCCTGATCGTTCCCCAGGAAAAGCTGAAACTGAGAAATATCCTTGGACTCAGTAGTGTGTTTTGGGAAACTGGAACTGGATGATGGGCCAAACTGTGGGATGCTTAGGTCTGCACTGTGCTTAGGTCCCCCTGCAATGTCACACAAGTGTAGGTAGCATTAAGCAGCAAAAAGTCTCATTCCCAGCTAAATGTAAGTAACACCATTAACAAAAGCTCTAAAACCCAAAGGCAAAATAACCAAAATATTCAGGAATAAGCTGTTTGTAGCTCAGATTTCACAGCATGGAAACGAGAAAGACTTCTCTGAATGTCCCTTGCGGTACTGATATAGAACAAGATGAAGTAGCTGGTCAGGAAAGCTCAACAGAAATACTTACAGATAAGATTTGATCTCCTCGCTGCAGTTCTCCACTGAGATCCGCTGGCCCACCTGCGAGGATGAAAGACACGAAAATGCCTTCCCCGTCTTCACCTCCCACAATGTTGAAACCAAGTCCTGTGGAGCCCTTGTGCAGGATGATTTTTCGAGGCTCTCTGTATAGAAACAAAATGATAATGTTCATCCACACAAAGCTCTTACTGTGTATGTATTTTTCATAGCATCTTGGGCATACTGTATTTTGCTTAAGACACAATGGCCAGTTATTGTCTAAAGAAACCATTTAACAAATTATATAAATCTGTTAACTGGTGAACGCATGAGTTACGAATCAACCAGAATTATTTTGTTTTCCTCATGGTTGAATCCAAACATCTCTATTAATTTCAGCCCATTGGAGTAATCTTCACTATGTTAAGTGACAAATTTATTAAAAGGAAAAATAAAACACTGAATATATTTAATAATTAATTTATAGCAATACTATATATACAAGTAGAATCAATCTTTATATGGTATTTTTTTATTTTAAGTTCTAGTCTTGCTTTTGCAACAAATGAACAAAGAAAAAGCTTAGAACTCCAGGCAAAGCAATGGCATTTGTGTTTGATCCTGACAGATTTGGAGCAAATAACATTTATATGATCAAGTTGATACAACAGAGTCTCATTAAAAATTCTGGTTTGACATTATCAGGATCTTGCATATGTTAAGTCACACCACAGCTTTATCACTGAACCAGCCCAAGGGGTACCTGCTTTTGCCACACTCATTAAAAAATTATTAATCATGATAGAAATCAATAAATAATAATGGGTATATCTCACACAGCTCTTTTCATCTGTAAAAACTGAAAATATGCCCCAGAGGATGTAAACATAACATGCATTTTACTGATGGAAAAACTTATTTCCAGAAATAGATAACTTTCCTAAGCAATCAAGGTAGCATCCTTGAGAATGGTTCCCAAATATTCTTGCTCCCAGTCCTACATATGAGGCCTCAGACCTGGCTCTCCCTTGGATACACAAGGACACACAAACACACACAACCACACATACATACCACACTCCATGTTTATTGGTACTTACCCCATTTCAAATCTCTCTAACAATTTAATTCTCAGAAAAAGTGTAAATGCTGTTATATTAGTATGTACAAATTTCAAGCCCAGCCCTGCAGGTACTCCCAAACACATACATGTAAGCATCTGTGACTCCTCCCAGAGAAATAGGATGCTCTACTCATTCCCTCATTTTACAAATAAAAGTTGCCAGCAACACAAACACGCACCATATACAGCAACATTCTGCAGAATGCTTCTTGTATAAAAGATTAAATATTTCCCCCATAGTATATAGCAGTTCTGCATCACACAAATTGCTTTTTAATTTCCATTTAGTTTTTAAAGAAGAAAAAAATGGAAGAGAAGTGACTAAATGAGGGATGCCTTATTTGATGCGAATTTAATCTTATGGCTACATGGAGACTTTATCTTGACATGATCCTTCTGAAATCATAGGCATTTGTTCATCTTTGCCCAGTGCCAATATCCAACTTGATCATGATGTTAAAATAACATCTCAACTTTCTGAAACCAAAGTTTAATATTTTTGAAAGGGAAGACTAAAACAAAGTATTAGTCCTACTCCGTATCATCCTTCATCTCTTAAATTTTTAACATTTTAAAGTCAGAAAACAGTTACAAATTCAGCTGTGAGCAAAAGATATATTGTCTTGAGTTTGTGTATTTTTGGAGTACTTTTAAGAATCAGAAAATAAAGGCAGAGTTTCTTTTCTTTTGCATCATTGCTGTTGATTTGCCTTGTAGCAACTCCTTTAACACCTTGTTAAATATGTGCAGAGTAGACATACTGTGATCCAGATCTAGGAAGTCTAAACAGGTTTTTAATTAGAAGTGTGGCCTGGGGGTTGGAGCAGAACTAGGACGATAAGCTGAAAGCATGGTTTCTTTTCACTGCTTAGCCCATGCACTGCTGAGTGTTCTTGGCAACTCATTTGTTCTTCCAGCTTCAGTTTCCTCATCCACAAAATGCTACAATGACACTTGTCATCTTCGAGTCCTACACATCAGAAATACTTTGCAAGAGTTGAGCAACTGCCATTTATTATTTACCAGAATATTGAGGAAAAAGAGGCAGCAAAGACAAACCAATACATCTGCATGCTCTGCTGGTGAGAAATCAGAAGAGATCTTGTTCAAAATGAAAATGAGTATTTTCACATATGACAGGCAGCTTGGATCAGGTAGTTGAAAGCCAGTGCCATGGGCAAAACTAGGTCAATACAACTGGGTATCTACTGAATAGTAAGCTGTGCAGCTCAACAAAATGTTGGCCCAGTTATTAATCCCTGTCTCTGATCAAGTCAGCAGAATGCCTAAAATGCTGCCAGTGCTGTTTTATAATTTTGGCCTTTTGACAGCAAAATTCACATTCTGCTCTTGCATGATTATGTTCAGAGAAAGTTCAGACAATAACGTGGAAATGTCAGAAGGTGTGATTAGAATGCAATAGGTTTCTGCCCCTGCTCTTTTGCCTAATCAGGTCATTTTGGTCGTGACTCAAATTAGGCTGTATAGAGGCTGACCATCCATAATATGTCTTTGTATTTCTTTCATATCTGACTATCCTGCAGAATCTGAAAGGTGGACTCAAGAACACATTAAGTGTTGTTGTCACGGTTATAAAAATACCCTTTAGCCATAACTGTACTGCAAAAGTGATAGTAAGTAAAACGTATATGCGAATTCACCTTTATATAATAAATAAGTTTAAAAAATATGCAATTGTTCACACTTGTGTAGCATACTAAAAATGACAATTAAAAAAAGTACTTATGATGGTAAAAAAGTAGATATAAAATTAATGAAGTTGAAGTAGGAAAAATATTGCTTAAGCAAACAAACTACAATACCAGCCACTGCCCAGGTGATCCTTTAAGTTGCCTGCCAATGCTTTATCAACACTCAGTGAAAAGACTAGTTTTGATAAGGCTGAGGATGAGATATTTATCGCTTGGTATAAAAGTTACAGTCAACCCTTAATATCATATTTAAGGAGGGGTAGGAACAGGTGTTCCAATTTTTCTTGAATATGTGGGAAGCAACATGAGGAAAAATTCCTTTGCCTCTGTTAAAAATCTTTATGAATGTAGTTCCAGTACACATAGAGAACTCAAGACAAAATGCAGGTAAAATCTATAAAGGGGATAATGGAATCAAACACTTAAAAGATGACATGAGGATGGGAGAGTTCAGAAGTGAAAGAAAAGTAACTCAAATGTGAACATCAAATGTGAACAATGCTTTCATGCAGTTGATGCACTCAATTAGAATGTATAGTTGTCTCAGGAAACAGCAACTAAGTCAGCAGCAATTTCAGGGCAACTTATTTTAAAATGGGTGCGGTTTGCACTGGAACAGGCCCTCCAGGGAAGTGGTCACAGCACCAGCCTGACAGAATTCAAGGAGCATTTGGACAATGCTCTCAGGCACATGGTGTGACTTCTGGGGATGTCCTGCACAGGGCCAGGAGTTGGACTGAGTGATCCTTGTGGGTCCCTCCCAACTCCGGATATTCTATGATTCTATGAAAATGTTTTATTCCGAGACAATAGATGGCACTCTGTAGCTACCTTGGGAAAAGGAACAGTCTGACATGCAGTGTTTCTGAAATGCATGTTTCTGCCTCCAGCTTTAACTACTTATCCCATTTACAATTTCTTCTGTGATAAATACGACTGAAGGTGAGTTTGTAGGTGCTAACAAAGCGTGCTAGCACTTTAATTCAGTGTGTGCATGTTTTATGCCCTCCTGCAGCTCTGTACCAAATACAAACAGAGAAGAGCAGCAGGGGAAATCAAGCAGAAATTAGAAAGGAGTGTGAGATGAAAACATTCCTGGACTGACAGAAGGCAGCAGAAGGGAGGGGGAAAAAAAGAGAAGGGAAAAAAAGAAAGAAAAAAGAGAGAGATCAGGATAAAGGGAGATAGTGCATCTGTAAAGGAGAACAGGAAAGGAAATAAAAAGATAGGGAAAGAAGAAAGGAAGATTTACATTAATAGAGCCAGGTGTAAAGGAGCAAATAAAGTGCTGCAATCCATACAAATTTACAGGCTGAGAAATCAATGGCAGAATCAATTTGGATGGACTTGGTTACTTGCTTTAGGGAATGCATCAGGTCAGATTCTGTAAATCACATTATAAATTGCAGGCCTGATGTGAGAGAAAGGATTACTAAATTAATATTTGAATCCAATAAGTAGTAACAAACCAGAACAGGTAAAATGTCAACACTTAAGAAAATGTCTTCTGTCATAAAAATGCAATTACCAAAAATAAATCAAAGTTCAGTATTTCTATCCTTAACAGGTTTTTCTTCGTTGATGCATGTTTAATTTGTTCATTATCTTGCAAACAGCAAGTGAAATTTATTTACTACATTTGTACTGAATATTTGGTTTGATCAGTTTACTTTTAACAAAAAGAAAATGACAAGACAAAAAATGTGACTGTGACTATTCCTATAATTCTTCTACAGATTGGAATCCATAGTAATTATAGATCTAATTTAAGAGATTAAAACTGGACTCATAAATGAAGGGGAAGAGCTTTCTAAAAACAAGTAATTCTTATAATAATTAACTGAAAGAAAATCCATGATTAAATTGATTATTTTGTGCTGCTGGCAACATTAAAGAATAGAGTCAGTTTTAATATTCATCTCACATTGACACAGCTCTGTCTTTCTGTTTCTTTTGTACCATCTATAAAATTGGAGTGCTGACACAGTTTTGTGCTTTTTGAAACACCTACACAAATATTAAGCAACACTGGGTGCTTTCAAATATCAAACCCTAGAGACTACAGTTTTATACAATCAATGAGGTTTCCCAAATCTGCAGAAGCTTAAAAATATGCCTTTGATCTTGATTTGGCTGTGGGTTTTTTGTTGATTTGGCTTTCTACATGTTTTTCTTTTGGCTGCTTTCTAAATTTTTTTTTGTTGCTGTTGGTTTTTCCTGCCTTCCCCCCCCCCAAAAACAAATTTTTTAAAAAATTGCCATTTGCTTCACAAAGGATGTTGAAAACATACATAAATTCATGCTTATGTGGGTTTGGTCTTACAGTAACAAATGTCACAGAAAGCCCAGAAGAATATTTATTTATCTTATTGCTTGCATTTGGGTAGCACTGATATCCAGGTAAGGTCCCACAACTCTTGTACGCTTATATAATGCAACAAAACCCACTCCAGCTACCTGAAGCAGCAAATAGCAGGAGGGAAAATTGAAGTTGCAAGAAACTCTGTTAGCTTGTTAAAGTCACACATTAATATATCAGGGAGAAGAGCATACAGGGATAGGACAACAGGAAATAGCTTTAAACTGAAACAGGGTGGATTTAAATTAAATATTAGGAAGAACAGGTTTACTATGAGGGTGCTGAGGCACTGGCACAGGTTGCCCAGAGAGGCTGTTACAGTCAACCCTTAATATCATATTTAAGGAGGTGTAAGAACAGGTGTTCCAATTTTACTTGAATATGTGGGAAGCAACATTAGGAAAAATTCTTTTGCCTATGTTAAAAATCTTTATGAATGTAGTTCCAGTACACACAGAGAACTCAAGACAAAATGCTGTAAAGGGGATAATGGAATCAAACACTTAAAGATGACATGAGGATGGGAGAGTTAAGAAGTGAAAGTGTTCAAGGCCAGGTTGAAAGGACATTTGAGCAACCTGGTCTAGTGGAAGGTGTCCCTTGGCAGGGAACTTGAAACCAGATGATCTTTAAAGTCCCTTCCAATCCATGCCATTCTGTGATACTGTGAAAAAAAACACCCCAAATCTAAGGCATCGAGGTCCCTTCTCTTGAGCAAAAAGAGAGAAAAATCTGTCTGTACTGCTCTCATCTATTGTTTTATTGCGATACCACTTCTGTTGCATCTCGGCTTTTACTTTTCCCCTTGTTATTCCTCTCGAAGAGAGGAATAACAAGGGGAAAAGATCTTGGCAAAATCTTTCCATTCTGATGTGAAACAGTTCCACCCCTTGGGTTCCTCCCCAGCCCTCCATCTCATCTGCCTTTGTTACAGTTTCCAAAGCACCAGGACCTGGCAGTGGTAGGGAGATGACAGACCTTCCTTTCTCCAGTTCCCAGTCATTCACCACCTCAGAACGCCTGCACACACCAGTGTTACACCCGTGTTACACACC
>VZTX01008495.1:0-29992 GCA_013400915.1 Pardalotus punctatus | reverse complement strand
AGGACAAGAAGCAAGCCCCAGGGAGCCCACCCCGGGAGTCTGGAAACCTTTCTTTCTTCAGATGAGGGGCACAAGGGACTCCTTCAAGGAGCAAGAGCAGCCAGCACCTGGCCAAAATGGCCCAAATGAGCCCTGGCAAGAGGTTGTGCTCACTGTGGCAGAGGAAAGCAAAAAAACCCCAGTGACACTTGCAGCCCACTGTGGGGTAAAAAAAAGCCTTCCCCTCCCCAGATGCAGGGCATGACAGGCCATCTTCCTGTGGCATGAGCAGCAGAGACTGCCAAAGGGACCAATAATGTAGAAAAAGGGGATCAGAGGAGCCCTCAGCAATGTTCAGAGTACTTCAGAGGAATGCAAAACTGGCTTGGGGGAAAATTCCTCCCTTACCCCAGCACTGGCAATCAGCTATTCTCAGAGAATGTGTGAGAGACCTGTCTACTCCTTCCATAGTCCGGTTGTGCCTTCCAGAAGATGCCCAAGCCCTGTTCTGCCCTACTTGGAGCCATCTCAGGGTCTTCTGAGAGTGGCCACATGCCACCAGTCTAATCAGCGTCAGGGGCACAAATCTTTCCTGTGCCTTGCAGGGCACCAGTGGTTTTTCCAAAGCACTGGAATCCTGCAAACGTCTCTGCATTTCATTTCTTATGGCTGCTGCCCTTGTCTTCACAGGGGATGAGGACAGAGTGCTCTGCAGTGCTTCTCAAGTGTTCCTCCAGAAGGCATTTCCTTGGTCTTACCACTTGTCTTGGTGCTCCTTCTCATCTTCTGAGAAGCTGGCATCTGTCCCCTGAAGTCTGAAGCAGGATTTCCATCTATCCAATGGGCTTTGAGCATGGCCGCACTAGGAGCTGGCCTTGCAGCAGGGAACCTTCAGCATCCTCATCCAGCCTCCCACAGCACTCACCAAGTAATTACAGCAGCTCCTCAAGGACTTTCTCTTGGATGTCTTTGGGCTGACCCTGTGCCAGCTATGTGAGCAGGAAATAGGAGTCCCCATGCATAGCCCTACTCACTGCAGCCCTGCCCATAACACCTCTGTCCAGGATCCTTTGTAGAATCATAGAGCCGTAGAATTGTGAAGGTTGGAAAAGACCTTTAAGATCATCAAGTCTAGCCATCAACCCAGCACCACCACCATGTTCACCATTAAAACCATATCCTCACATATCATATCCACATGTTTTTTGAACACTTCTAGGGATGGTGACATCACCACTCTCTTGGGCAGTCTGTTCCAACATTTTAAAACACTATCAGTGAAAAAACTTTCCTAATACCAAATCTAAACCTCCCCTGGTGCAACTTGAGGTGATTTTCTCTCATCCTGTCACTTGTTACCTGGGTGAAGGATTGACCCTTACCTGTCTATAATCTCATTTCAGGCAATTGTAGAGAGGGATAAGGTCCCTCCGAGCCTCCTTTTCCTCAGGCTAAGCAACCCCAGCTCCCTCAGCTGCTCTGCATAAGACTTGTGCTCCAAACCCTTCACCAGCTTTGTTGACCTTCTCTGGACTCACTCTAGTGCCTCAATATCTTTCTTGTAGTGAGGCTCGAAACTGAAAACAATATTAGGCCTTCAGAGGGAGGCCTTTGGAGTGTTGGCCCTGAGGCAGTCCCAGGAGTCTGCCCCTGCCCTTGGTGGCCATACACAGGACACAGCTTCCAGGTGCCCATGACATGTCCTCCTCCACTTGGCTTCCAAGGACCAACCTCGTGCTGTTACTCCTCTCTCAGGCCCCGCAGCCCAGAGACCACCCCTATCAGCTGTCCTCTTCTGTGCGAGAGCTAACGTCTCTGAAGTCCCACAATGAGGAGGACCAGAGACTTGATTTGTCTGGATACAAACCCTTTTCCTGGGGCATAAGTGGGGTGATTTCAGCAGCTGCAGCCAGAGGAAAGCCAAAGTGCAACCAGAGCCGTAGGCTGAGATGGTCAGTGCCAAAAGACCACCAGGGAAATGGAGACTTTGAAAAACAAGTGAGCAGAGGTGACACTAGTGTGATGAAAAGGTCAGTCATTTTTAGACCTCGAAAGTTTGGATCTCTGCCCAAAGTGCAGTCAGGCAAACATGATTTCTGAACTGTGAAAATGGCTCATTGTTGCTATTGTAATCATGTTCACTTATCCCACTGAAACCACGATGTGCAACTCCTCTGTTAAACACTGTAGCAGGGCATCTCACCCCCCGCAAGAGTTTATCTGTTGCTTGTTAGCTGATGAAATAGCTCAGCACATCTCACCCCTCACATGAGCTTGCTAATTGGTGAAATAACTCAATCAGGACAGCTTGTCTTATAGTGAGTTATTTCAGCACTATGGGAGTAATGCTTTCAGCTGACAATAAACATCTTGCTGTGGAAGCAAGATGTGGAGAGATAAGCTGGAAGTTTTGACTGACAGACACTTCACTTTACAAACTATAAAAGCTACACCAAACTTTGACAAAGCAGAAGTCTTCTGCACGTTCCCTGGAAATGCGTGGGGCTTTCTCCCCAAAGCTGGGGTGCCTGCTTTGTGGTTACTCTCTTGGGGGTTGAGTGAAAGGACTCTGTGTACACTATTGGCAATTTGGTAAGTTACATTGACTCCTAATCTATGCTATTTCTTTGCTGGTTTTACTATAGGAGTCTTGGTATCACACACTGTTTTATGTAATCTACTAGTAGTTCTTTTGTTTTATAATGTGTAGTAAGTAATTCTGTTTAAGGTCTTTTGTCTGTTATCTCCTGTTTATTCAATAAATAACTCATTTTATAATAGACCTGGTCTGCCATCCTTAGAACTTGTGGGCTGGGGTGATTTTAGATGCGGGCCACCTAAATTTAAGCTTCTGCCAAAATCTGAGCCTAAGACAGGGCTTGTCTGAAGCTCCCATCTAATTGATAACAAACATATCCATTGGCTGCGTCTATACGGGATACAAAGCACACTTCAGTAATGGCATAAAATTTTTAGAGCTTGCTTTTGATGATGCCTAAAGATTTTTAGCTTTTTTCATACATTTTTTGCTCTATAGATTTTTAATATATAGTTTTATACTTTCTAGTACTTTTCCTGCCCTCTCTTCCATTTTAGAACAATAAGTTAAACCTTTCTAACACATTCTTGAAATTCTGTTTAATCTTATTATCAAGAAGAGAATTTCTGACAAGGACATCTTGTTTTTAACCAGGATTTGAGAGACATAAAAAGATATAGGGCGAAGAACCCCCTGGACCAATTCCAAGGGGCAGACCCCAGGATGTGTTACTGGGGCAACTGATGTCCTATTGTATGTACCTGCTAGATATACTAATTAATTGACCTTATGAAAATTGTAGAAATCTTGCATCACGTGTGTGCATAGCCATATTTGTGCACCTGAAAGCTTTCATTAAAGAATTGCTCTTTATCTTATCACTCTTAATATTGTTTGGAAAATTTTTTGTCTTTTGATTCTAGGCAACACTCACTTTAAACATTCTGAGAGATATTTGCCTACATCTATGTGTGGGAAAATGTTCAGGTCTTACCTAGAGCCCTGGCAAGTCTCCTTTTTCTTTAAGATTTAGTAGTTAGAGTACTGAAAGATTAAGAGATGTACTATTATTGTGATTTTGTACGTTGGTGCCTAGATTGGTGTGTACCTTCAGACTGTGTGAATAAGTGTATTTATACCAAAGACATTCTTCTGGTTGTGGTGATGTCAGAGATGAAAGAGAGAATTTTTGTTCCCTCTGCATGAACTTTGCATGAATGTAAAGAGCATGTGTGGTTTATCCACTGTTCCTCCCCAATGCATCAAGGGGCACTTGCTAGTGCACTGTTTATGGTGAGGTTGTCTTTTTAAAAAGAGGTCCCAAATGTTTTTGTGTTCTTTACCATATTTTTCCTTGCACTTCAATAGCTCTTTTCCTCCTTTGGTTTTCATTCTTGATCCCTTTCTTGAAAGTGGAGACAACCCTATCTGCCTTTGTATTGCTCCTTCCAGTCATCATTTTTCTTCTGTAGGCACTTTATGCACATAAATCATTGGCTTAGTCTTTGTATGCATTCATTCCAGATGGAATTTGTTTTTTTAGAACCCGAGGAATGAGAAATGTCCATAGTGGTACAGGTGAGTTCTCACCAGGGCTTTACACAACACTTATCTTTCTCGCCTGACACACAGGAATACTTTTGTCTCTATCACATTCACAAGTCATTGTCACCCTGTGATCTACTCATGTCTCCAAGATCATTTGCCTCCTCCAGTGTCTTCAGACTGGAACAGAAACTTGTGTCACTCCACTTGACATGGTGGTACCTATTTCTACCCTGCCATTCCTCATGCAAGGAGCATTTATTGATGTAGAGGATGTCTCTTCTGTCAGAGCTTCAGGTGGTGGGGAGGATGGGGGCTGTAGAACTGTACAATGAGATAGAGCTTTTGTGCTTCATTGGTACCACTTTACTCTCCAGGAGTGTGAATAAAGATTGCTGATGAACTTTGAAATGAATTCTGCAGCTACGTAGTGAAAAGGAAGGTTGTTGCTGGTAATGCTGACATGGATAAGGAGATGGCTGGATAGGTGAGCATCAGACACTAAAAGACAACTGCTGCTTTTTAGACGCCCTATGTGCTTGGAGGAGAGCTGCCAAGAAGGGCTGAAGAGTTTGCTTTTTATATGCCCACTTGAAACCACCTGTGATTGTCAGTGTGATTAAATGACTAATGATATCATTCAGATACAAAGAAACTACTTTTCCTTTTTAATTATTGGATGAAAATATGGAAAACAGTCTTCTAGCATACACATGGTAATGAGTTTGCAAAACTAGTGCAATGAGTGAAGAAAGTTGCGAGAACATGTCTGTTCATTTGAAGAGTCTTTATGCAGACAGCTGCTCTCCTGGATGGACCACTCTGATGTAGGTCATAGCTTATCTCTGGCCCTGACTCCTGGATGGACCTGGGACCCATGATACAGCCCTGTCTTCAGACCTGTTTCCAGCTATATCTCTCACTAGTCTCCCTGGCTGGCCCCTTGACTTGGCCCATTCCCTCTGTGTATCAGAGGGTCTTTTTGGAACAGCTGCTGGCTCTGCCCATCTGGGCCAGAGCTTGTGGGATGGTGTCCTGTCAATGGGGGCATGGCCTGTGCCGGGGGCATGGCCTGTGCCAGGGTCAGCAGCAGCTCCTGGCTCACCCACCTTCAGTGAGCAGTGGGCACTTGCTGCTCCCTGACAATCTTTTTGCATAATTACATCCTCCAACATTTTGCAATTGAGGCACTTCCTAAGCCAGAGGATGTCAAAGTATTCATCGGCCCATCAGCTGATTGCCCTGCATGGACCTATCCTGCTTTGCCATGTAAGCTTCTGTTTAACATATGGCCAAACTGTAGACCACAAACGGATTCTCAGCTCGTGTCTGAGCATAAAAGTCTGGCAAAGAGTCATAAACATCTTAAATGAAGAAATGTTAGTGAAACTTAAATATAGGTTTTTCTATTAACTGCATTTATTATAAAATGTCATCACTTATTGACTTTCTCCTATGCATAAGCAAATAACACCATTTACTGATAAATGAAACAATCTCAGGTACAATTAGTACATGGCAGCTCTTTTAGTAGTTCAAACCTATCATGTTTTCTCTCCTAATCCTGTGTAATATACAGTAGGATATAAAGTCTGTAACCAAATTTTGTGAACTGACTATCAGAAGATTAAACATTTCTCACTAAGACATGTCCTAATGTAATGCCAGGAAGTACATCTCTGTATACAGTGTATGTTTATTTGATACATGAAATATGCAAGCATCATCTATTGCTTGGAGCAAAAGAAGCACAGGTATATGGGTACATCATTTTATTTGGGCATTTTTATTTTTTTTTTCATGGGAGTGAGGCATCTACTTAGGAGCTGGGAACCTCAGGCATATGTAGGGTGTAGGAAATGTGTACTTTCACTGGTACTACACACCCTTTCTGTCACATCCACCTCCACTCATTTCTTTGTCTCTGATAATACTGTCACTTCATTGTGTTGTGTTGAAGTGGAAGTAGCACCTATGCAAGATGAACAATTTACAACTCAAATAAATGAAAGCAAATATACCTGTGAACAAGAAGTTTATCATCATCACACACACAGTGAAAGTGTCTGCTTTTCCCTGTTGGTGTGTGTGCTGGTTTAAAACACAGCAGGAAAACTAAACCCACTCAAGCTGCCCCCTTTCCCCCATCCCCTTCTGACAGCGGAGAGAACACTAGGAGACGTTGTAAGATGAAATCACGATTTACTGAAAAATCACAATAACCACAACAATATTGATAACAGACTGTTCCTAACTGGGCTCCACTCTGTGCCACCACTGCTCTCTCCCTTGTCGTTTACTTGGAGCCATATCTCAGGCTCTGTGGTGCTGTCTTTCAGCACCAAACCAGAAAACCCACCACTCAGAGGAACAGGAAAGGTACTGCTGGTGGCAGAGAGGGACCAGCTCTGCCAGGCTGACCCTGAAACCTGCACAACCCCTCCCTTGAGCTCTGTGAAAGATGACGATTCTTCAATTTCTGGCCCTGGTTTCCTCCTGCTGAAACCATGCCCCTGCCATGATATGGGTGGTATAGAATGAAACAGTGTTAGAAACTCCACCCCTTTACTGTATAACCATGAGAGTGTGGTAAAACCATTACTGGTCTGAAGAATTACACAGTTACTGATATGACTCATTAATAAATTCTTATTACTCAATGAACAGAAAAATATGCCTTATTTTTTGATGTTTCTGGTGTCTTTGGCATGTTCTAAATCCTGCCAAAGATTTTGCAAAAGTTTTAGGAAAAAGATGATTCCATTCACTGTAAGAATCCTCTTTTTGCCCATTCAGATTTCTTATTTGCCTCACTTGAATGATGTTAGTTCACCCAAATATGGTCTGTTCTTCCCATGATGTAAAACTTCATTATTGTCCATGCTATAGCCAATAAGGAGATGTCTTAAAAAGCCCATTGTGCCAGATACCGCAGACGACACCATGAGATGTGAGGAATGTGGTTTTATTAGAATGCTGTAGTTGGTAATGTACCTGGGAAGTATATTCTTAAACCTTACCCACTCAATATCCACCTTTCTTGCTAATCTATCTTGACTCTCAACATGTTTTTCCTCCTGGTAGAAGAGTGAGACTTCTACCATGTTTTACCTGATAGAAGAGTGAGACTTGCTTGTCCTCTGGTTAACTAGATTCCATCACCATTGCTGTAATGACCTCCTATCACTTAGTGTAGGAGTAGAGGAGGATGGTGCTATCTCTTCACTATGTAGTTCACTATGGAGAAAGAATCCCATTCCCATTTCCTAGATTTTCATTTTATATAAATTCTGGTTGAATCAGGAGACTGAAATCTCTGTTGAACAATTAGTACAATTGACAGTAGCACTGTCCTTCCTGAAACACAAAAATAAGTTTTCAATCAAACCAGCTTCTTAGATCTAGAAGGAAAGAGGGAGAATTTATTCCCACCTTCCCAAAAATAAAAAGCATTACAGCAAGTCCCTTTTCTCTAAAATAACAAAAAAAAGAAAGTTTTTTGTAGATGTTTTCTTTAGACAGTGAAGGATAACCACTAAGGGAAAGCCATCCCACTGGCTGCACAGAAATGAGTATAATGTCAATTATGTTTTGGCCTTGTTCTAGAAATTTAGGCACAGAAACATCTTCTTTTCCTAAATTTCCTTTACATGATATAGGAAGGGAAGGAAGTGCCATTTTTGAAGTGAGTAAGTATGTCCCTGTAGCTTGGTTCTTGAAAGGTGGAGCTCTGGGGCAGTGAGAGAAACCCAGAAATTATTCATTAATGAAATCTGGAGGAGGAGAAATTAGAAGTGTCAGAGGTTTTCTTAATAGCAAAATTCCCTTTGAAATGTAAAAATGATTGGTTAAAATGGGCTTGCAGGGGCAGGAACTGTAATCCATTACTGTCTCTTAATACAAAACAATTGTTTCGGAATTGGCAAAATTCAGCAGAAGTTTACTCATACGGAAGCCCCACTCACATATCCATGAAAATCAAGATGCAAAATGACATATAGCATCTGTTTGGCAGAGATAGAGAGAGTGAGAAAGGGAGAAAAAGTCATTGACAGTTTACAATTAGATTTGTTAATTTTAGACGAGTGCAAGACTGTGTCTTTTGTGTTTAAGCAGTGACTAAAGGCCCTGTAGTGTAAGGTGCAACAGCTTGCTCTGACAGTGCCCTGCATCTGTCACTCGAGAAAAGAGGAAAAAGAGTCCCCCTAGTGTACCAATGCTGTAAGAAGCAGGAGTATCTCGCTCCGTTCACTAAATCTGCTACAAGTTCTGCTATGGCATGTGAACAAGTGCCTAAAGGTGTTTTAGTAAATCCCTGGGCTCTGTTGATCACAAGACTTCTAGTTCATGGAGGAAGGAACCATAAACAAACATAAATAATGAGCATTAAAGAATGAACATATGTTTTAACACATTTTAGCTACGAAGTAATTGGGTTTTGCATTGCTGGATAATACTAAATATTGGTTTTGGCACCCAGGAAATGCATATTTTCTCATAGAAGACAGAAGAGAAATTATTTTATACAGTAATAATATTTTCACAAGTTCTTAACTGTATGTGTGAGGCAAAATCAATCACATTATTCTATTCAAAAGTACCACTTTTTAAAAAATATTATTTCAATTAATCAGGGAAAGTCTACTGCAGTTAAAAGTATTCAGTGTTACACTTTTTCTGGCTGCCAGAAACCCAGTGTGCAGCTCAAAACACAGGCTTTGTACCACTTTGAATTTGCACTGTCACAGATTAAGTGATAAATCAGCCTCATCCCTGTGAAAGCCTCCTCTCGATGATCGTAGGTACAACAATGCAAACCTGGCCCTTTGTGACAGGTGCTGAAGGGGCGTGCATATAGGAAGGCATAGCTGCTGTATATTGCTGTGACTCCATAACTGTTTTCGATATGTTGAGGGACAGCCATGGATAAAAAGTTTCAAATGAGACCAGAAGATCTCTGTTGGAGATACAGCACAGCTGGTTAGTAGGCAATATTTGTCATTCTGTTCTTCAATAATTTTCCTCAAGATGTTTGTGCTGGAGCAAACCTGGCAAGTCAAGTTCCCCTTTGCACCCTGCTCTCCACCTGAGAGGGTGGCAGATTAGGCGTTATCTTGCTCCCTCACCTTTTTGACTGCTGACAGGAGAGCTAAATCACCTTTCCAGCATCAAAGGAAGTGTGTGTTTTCAGGGGAGGGAGCGGGTGGGAGATGTTAGGGAGATAATTTCTCAGAGTAAGTAAAGACAATGCTGGACCAACACCTCTTAGGAGATGGCCAGTGGAAAGCCTGAAGGATGAGCAGGAAAGATGGAACAGTACTCGGGTACCAGTTGTGCAGCCCCTATGGACAGGATCAGGTAGATTTGGCTGAGGGAAAAGGTCTCCAGGTCCTCAGAGGTAAGGGCAGCTCCAGCAGTAGCAGAGGAGGCTCTTGCAGCTGTCTGGATTAACAATGGTGCTGTAATTTATGCAGAAACATTGGCTGCAGGGATGTTGTTTTACATTTTATTGAGTAGATTGGCTTTTCCTGGAAGTGTAGGTTAATTATGGTAATAGGAGAGGTAGCATATATCTCACTTTGGGAGGAGGGAGCTCTTGCAGCTCTGCCAGAGTTGTGTGCAAGCTGCTGGTTGTTTTATTGGTGCGTATTAAGGGTGCAGCAGACTTGTGTGCGTACAACACTATGCTTATTTGTGTTCTGCAACAAATGTCTATGTCAGTGTCTCTGCTAATAAAAACCCTGCGGTGGTAATTGCCAGGTTTAGTTACTTAAATGAGCTAAAGGAATTTGCAAGGTGTTTGTATACTCAGTGCAAAAAGGCTCCTCTTGAAGAAAAGCTTTAAAACAGACATCCTTAACTTTCCTTTCAAATTAACGTGTAGTATTTGACTTTAGCATGTCTGTTTTCCTGGAGACAGCTGAGGCAATCTCCTCTACTCACTCACCCACTTACCAGTTGTATTTTGAATTGCTTGTGATGATATGGATGTTGATTATGGCCTTCACAATACTGCCTGGTTTTTCCATAGAATTGTCCTGAAGGATGAGACCGCAGCAAATTCTCAGCTGACCAAAAGGCAGTCCAAGGTATTAGTTCAGTGTGTTTTCTTTCATGAGTAAGAAGCAGATAAGATTTCAGCCCAAATGGTGCATTTTAATTATGTTTATAAATGAAATGCATAGCAGATGTTGGAAGCAACATTTCAAGTACTCCCTCCTCCCAGAGGCAATGTTTCATTGTTAATATTGTATATATTTCTAAAAATGCTTGATTTGAAAAATTTGTTATGCTTAAATATTTTGTTGTCCTAAGAACAATTCTGGGTCCCCATGCATCTACATGTGAATTGTTCTTATTTCTAATATTTTTAATAAGTATCAAGATTTCCTTTCTTTTTTTCTTAACAATTGAAAAAAATGTATTATAAAAACTCAGAGAATGCAAAGTAAGCTGGATATTCCCTGCCTATCTCACTCCCTCAACATACATTTAATCTGTCCTATACTTGCATGCATATGTACATACATATATATGTATACACACATCACATATGCATACACATATACAGGCAATCCATCACGTTCCAAACACTTTGTGATGTTGAATCTTGAAATTATATGGTAGGAAATATTAAACTGGCAAGTGCCTAAAATTGGAATATTGTTGATATTCTCACATTTCTTTGACTATAACAGCTAAGATCAATATTTTCAATGCCTTTAAAAATGAAATAATAATGTCAAAATATTGCCAGAAACTTATTGAAATGAAAAGGGTGTGTTAGGTTAAGCTTAGAGACTAGACTGCTTTTTTTTAATGCATTTTTGTTTCTGACATTCTTTGGAAAGTGTGTTGTTTCACTAGTAACTGAAATGCAATTCAAGGAGGACAGAAGGATGCACTAATATTTATATGAAGCTGTAATACAGCAGAAAGTATATGGGCTGTTATTCTGCTATATTGCCAGAGGACTGTATTGATCTTCAAAGGGTTAAAGTACTATGAGGTTAAATTAATGTCACCCTTCAGCAATCACTGGCCAATAACGTATCAGCAATCAATGCTGCAGTGTGTTGTTCAGGACACTCAGTTTTTGGAGACAAGTGGCTGATATATTTTGACGAGAAGAAAAAATAGTCTTGGAAATTCTTGCAAATCTTAACTCAGAGGGGGAGGTATATGAAACAAACTGCTTCCATTTGAAAAAATGGTAATGTTTGCCTTCCTAAGTAACAACATTTTATGTCAGCTCAGTGGAGCAGTGAATGAACCAAAACTCTGCTAACCTTCAAAATGGAAAGGATTCTGTAAGTAGGATTTACATAGTCTGAATATTTTATATTTTGAGTGCTCATCACAGCTTGCATAAACTAATACTTAAATATATATTTCCAGTAAAGAAAACATTTGACTTCTGGTGGAGTAAAGCAGTGAGACATTTTGATTTGTGAGTACAGACACAGATTTCTCAGCCCCTGCTCCTTTTTTCCTGTTAGCAATGATTTTCTATTAAGTTCTCATAATCTCTGCACATCCAAAGAAGGCAATACAAACCACTTCACTTGGACACAAAGAAACTTAAAGAAAAAAAAAATCAAGAACTCAAAAAGCCATAAAGTAGAAGTTATAAGGGGGAGGGAATAAAAATAGAGGCTGCAAGAGGATGCGAGGGGTTAAAGTTCTGACCGCTGTCTGCATATATAAAATCATATCACCTTATCTGAAAAGTTTAGGCTCTAAAGAAAACACTCAGTTTAAAATACCTTTTAGGTATATTAAATCTTTAGGCTGAAGATTACAGCAAGTGTTTTCTCTTTGGTGAGTAGCTGTTTGTCTCACTTTATTTACTTGGTATTGGGTATTTGTCAATGTCATTTCATATCTGCAGAAAATTCATACATTCTATGGAAGTATGTATGTGTGTGAGTGTGCTGAAGGTCACATGACTATTTCATCCTATTTGGTGGAGCAGCTTGACTTTTTTCCCTTGCTTTTGGTGATGGTTGTGAGTGCAGAAGTTGATTGACAGATGCATGCCAGAAACCCCCATTCTCCTTTTCAAAGACTACATATGATGGATTGCGATCTTTCAGCTCAGCAGGACACAGGGACCATGCAAGCTGTAATTGGTCAGGTATGGAGTCAGCCATTTCTCAACTCCCCTTTTATTTTTTTTTTTTTTTCACAAGGGTCTAACCATATGATTCACATAATTCATATTTACAGTACCATCTTTCTATCTGTATCTTCAGCTACCAGCTAGTGTAGTACTGAAAGTGAGAAAGGCAAAAGAAACACAATAATCTGGCCAGGGAATCACTAGATAAACCTAAGTTGCCATCCTTTTCTTCTAATAAACCCTGTTTATAATTCAGTATGAGCTTTACCAAATCAATGTATTTATTAATTTTCTGTTTTATTTTGTTTAAATATGCTGAACCAGAAGAACTGAGGAGTGAAAGTGTTATGTTTGCTGGGGAGCTGCTTTCTATTTATAATGCTGTTCATTATTTTTATATTGACTGTATTCCTGTAACAGAGGCTGGGGCTTTTATTTTTTATTTTTATTTTTTCTTCTTATACTCCTAATCCAGATAATGTGTGATTGAGCTTGGTAAATGTAGTAGTCTTTGCTGCTGCAGAGGGGCAGCCTGCAAATTAAACACTGCCACAATCTGAAAGGTCCAGGTGGTCTGCTCGTGCTTCCTAATGCAATCCAGCACAACAGCTTTAATAAACAGCTCTATTTAGTTCTCCCTCCCTGTATCCAGGGAAGTGAACTGGTCTGGGGCTGCTGTGATGAAATGCCAGAAGAATATCTCTCAAAGGCCTCACAAGCTGATTTTTAGAGCTTTTCCGTTTTGTCGTCTTTGTCTTCCAAATGGGTCAGTGAGTCCTTCTCTTTCTGTTTTGTGATTTCTGATAAGTCTGTAGTTTTTAATATGTGTGTTTTAACCATGCTGTTTTGAGCTTTAGCCAGAAGAGAGATGAATTATTGTCTTTTAATTTGCTTCAAATAATAACCTGAAGTGGGGAAAGAAATTATTTTGTTCTGATGAACAGGGAGGGCTGTTTTCCTGTGAAAGCAGTCGGAGTCAGATGAGGGTGCCTGTTTTTCCTTTTCTAACAAAATTTTAAGTGCTCAACACTTTCTCATTACCCACTGACTTGTAAATCAGTCTCTGGCAAAGGGTATTTTTTGAACTCTCAAAAGTTTGAGGTTTTTTGCATATGTTTCCAGTATCGTGAATGCATGCTGCTGAGCTGATGACATAGTATTTGTTTTCTATATGTTGATATGATGGTAGGAAAATATGCATTCTGCACACTGTTTTCAACTAAATTATGGCAAAGCACTGAAGTCCCTCAAAGCACATGGTTTATTAATACCATTGTACATAGTAATGCATTTCTGGGCGGAAAATGTCAAATATGTAATACCATGTTTACCACAGACTTTTATTGCTTTAAATATTTTAAAAATAGAAGATACATTTTTTATTAAAAATCCTTCAAACATTAACAGATTTCTATTAGGCTGTCTTATACCTAAAAAGTGGGGCATATTTGCCTTTAATACATAGTGTAATAATATGTATTTTAGACTGCGTTAATTACCTTTTTGTTTTACTTCAGCCTTACAGAAGTATATTTAGTGATTCTAAGGCAGATAAAATGGCAAGGTTTTGAGCCAGTATGCTTGACAGAAAATGCACCCTGAAATCTTTATAAATCTAAAAGCTTGTAATATCTCTGTAACATAACTTTGTTTTGGCATGTAAGAAAGTGTAAGTTTGCTATTTTATGTTTAAGGCTTGCCAACTCTCAGAATGTGGTTTTGAGGCTGAAAAAGGTAGAAGGATTTTTTTTTTCTTTTTGTAGCATTCCATATTTCATTAATTTAAAAAAGTTCAGTGAATGTCTGGAAAAATGTTTATATCATGTTAGTGTATTTCATTTCCTAAAATAAAAGCAAGAGCATGTACTTAAATAAATTTAGCTATTTTGGGTGACTAAGTTATGTGGGCTTTCTGTGTCAGAATTTGTAATTGTTACTAATCTGAAACTTACTGTCTTGGATGTTGCAAACATTTTTTTCAGATCTGCATGTGTGCATATTTTTACATGTCATATGTGTAAACATGCACATCAAAATGTGTTCATAAATCCACAAAATTTTCAACTATGTTTTTGTTTTGGTTAATTGTCTTGTGTTTGGCTGTTATTAGCTATCTGTTAAGATAGATAGATAGAATAAAAAGTTTTAAAATATTTTTTTCTGATGCAAAATTATGCATTTTCTAGTTGTATAATAAAAGAGTTAGTTAAAATGTGGGAATCTCAGGGCAATCAGTATAATTACCATATATTGCTTAAAACAGACTTTCTGTATGAACTTTAAGAAAAAATAGCTATCAAAAGGCAAGCCCTATGCCATAAAGTCTTTCCACACTGTAAGTCTATATTTTGTATTGATAAATAATAAAGGTTTGCATATTTTATAGTTGCATATTTTGAGGAGAGACATTTATTTCCTGACCCTATTAGGAAAAGTTCTTAAAAATATTTGTTAACTTTCAAACCTCCAAACCCAAAAACTTAGATAAATGTTTATAATTTGGCCTTTTTTTTTTCAGAATTGTATTTTTTATCCAGACATGGGAATGAAATTTTTTTGACTAATCTTGCAGATGTAGCTCTAAATTCAGCCTTGTTTACTGTTAATGCAATGTGAACTTGACTAATTAAAAATCAAAACTGTACATGTATAGCTGATGCAATGGAGATCAGAAACGCTAGCAGTTATTTGTAGTTCAAACACTAGTCTGTGTATGACACAAATGTAATAGCAGGGCATACTGATTTAAAGGCATTTTCAACACCAAGTACTTGTTCATCATTAAATGCATTTTCGACCTTTTTAAAAAAAAATCTGGGTTTCATCTGTCTCTAACCACCAATGTCCACTGTGGTTTCCACTTGTGATGGCAATGGTGGGCAGAGTGCTACAATCTTGACCATTACCTAGCACCTGGGTGTACTGGTTCCAGGGTGCAGAATTGCTTGTGAACCTTCCCTCTGGATTTCTGCTCCCCCAAGCAAGCAATAAAACAGCCAAGTACTCTGAAGAACAACCTCCTTGCCTTGTGTGTCAAGATCTAGAAGCTCATTGCTCATTGTGATTTTGATTCATAACTGGAGTGTTTGGCATGAAACCCTGATCCCTGCCAGCAATAGTCTGTAGCATCCTTCCTTGCATGCCGAACCACAATATCCGGTATTTCTTCAACTGTGTTTTGCTCTTATAGAAACTATTAGCTGGATTTTTATGCCATCTTCCTTATATATCCTGAGCCCATCTGAATGAACAGGTAATTAAATGTGTCATCTAATTATTCCAATGATGCTGTAATTTGTCTACCTTGTATGCTTTCTAACACCTCTACTATACTATACCTTTTTCTTATTCTTTTCTCTCTCTCTCTCTCTTTTTTTAATTTTTTTTTTTTTTAAATCTCAGACCTGAGCTTGTGAGTGACAGGTTAGTTCATCAGCATTACAGCCCTCCTGTTTATGTCTCATCTCATGCAGACAGGTCACTGTGTCCAATCATCCTTCTGGCTCTGCTGTCCCCAGGGGAGCCCAGGCCAGCCTGCCATCTTGATCCACCAGCCTGAGGGCCCGGGCTGGCTGCACATTTCTCTGTTCACTGGTTCTTGCAAATACAGTGAAGTGGGAAAGGGGAGGGGAGCAGCTTAGATTAGATCTCTGTATATTGAGAGGAAGCAAATTAGGTAACATTCTTCTTCAAATAAGTGTGTGTTTACAGTTATTATTACTATGTTTGAGTTCTCTTTCTACAAGTTTAGCATGTTTATTTTCCATATTTCAATGGTATCCTCTGTATGATCTCACCATGTAGTAAAAGCTATTTATGCAAGGGTAAATGTGCTCTTTTCCCACAGATGGTTCTCTGAAGCTCAGTTTATGGAACTGATACATTGCTGCAGCAAGTGTGGGTCTTGCTGTTCTGTTTCAGTTTGTTGCCTTTTTAAAAAAATTTGTTTTGTGTTCTTCCTTATGATTAACAACAATAGAACAGGGGGATACATGTTTCAGAGAAGGCATTCCTTTCTCTAACTTGTGGGTCACTTTTCAGAAGTTTGATCTGTTGTCAGTATTGTTCTATAATGTAGACTACTAATAACATATCCAGGAGTTTAATTTTTACCAAATGAAGATCAGATCATCTATAATGTTAGTTTGTCTTGAGCAATCTCTTCCTGATTCTTCTTGTAGTAGTAGAGAAGTTATTTTGCTCTTGAGATATCTGTTGTCAGCTCTAATCTAATACATAGATTTGCCTATAACATATACAAACAGAAAAGAACCATTACAGATGTAAATTTAAGGCCCACTTTTATAAGACAGCAAGGAATTGTGCCCTTTTGTCTGCAGTTTGGGACAAATTCTTTTCTTTTGAGCAAGAATTATACCCATCACTGTAAGAACTACTATTTACATAAGTAAGGTCAGACTACTTGTCCCCTTGTCTGCTTAGTGTATGTCTGGAATGGACACTGTAGTCCTTCACAGCCACCAGCAGTGGTTTTCTGCAGCTCAAGACTGTGACGGAGAGACTTGTGGACAAGTACACATTGACTGTTGTTTTCAGTAGTAGAGAGACAATGTAAACAATAATAATTATGTTTGAAAAACTTCAAAAACATACCTTTTAATATTTATGAACAAGCTGGTACTCTGATAATGAAGCATTCCATCTTTGCAGAAACCCACTGTTGTATACACTCTCTAGAATACTGTGTCCCTAAGAATTATTATTGTAAGGAGATGCAGGAATGTGGCTGTAATATTTTACAGTATAAATATTTGTTGTAGAGGAGTTGGGATCTTGTTAATTTAATATATGCAAATTCTTTGGTCCCAGGCCTGGATTCCAGCAAAAGAATGCACTGTTGACTTCTGTTTTTACAGCAGAAAAGATGGATTTTTATTATTTTGATTCATACTTTAAAAGATTTTTCTTGTTTTCACACTAAAATTGGATTTTAATTGAAATCAGCTTTCTAAAAACATCTTTAGTATTTTTTTTCCTTATTGAATTTCTTTGTTTTCTGTTCTGTACTACTCTGCTCTCTCACCAGGCCAGCCAATTAAAAGGTCAAATTTTAAAAAAGCTGTGATTTGTACTCTGTGTATATTCACTATATTCTAATTGTAAGCAAAAAAGAAAGTATGTCAGATGACCTTTAAATTGCTGGACAAGTGACACTCCTGCAGTGATGTAGATTATTATCTTTTGGCAATGCATTTACATTCAAGTACCTATGTTATGTTTCCTAGATTCTAGACTGATAAGCTAAATATCAGTCTGGCCCATTTTTGTGTGTACAGTACATAGAAGTGACTGCTGAGCCTCTTATCTTACACTGACCTGTAGCTGTAATGAGACTTTTATTTTTCTTCTCTGATCTTAACTGCAACTCAAATGGAGGAAAATAAAAGGACAATCAAAGAGAAATTATATACAGCACTTTCAACATTTGATGAGAACATAGCAAAATATTCTTTTTTCCTGTGATTTATGTTGTTCTGTGACACTAATAATGCAGCTTTTTATTCTGAAATCCTCAGATCAGGCAATTTTGAATATGTGCACATTTATGTCTCAGTAAACATAACTAGACTTAAGCATGTACTTAAAAGTTGATCAACAAATCACTTTAGCCCATATAAGAAGTCTGCAATTGCTAAATCTGCAAATGATACTGAGCTCAATGGGACTCCTCAGATATATAACAATTGGCAGGATCTGGTCTAGCAAGCCTATTGAGTTACTGTTACTGCTAATAAATATAACAAAGTCCGGCTTAAATGCTAACTACGTAATTGTTGTGCAAACTGTTTTACAATTAGAACTGACTATTTAGAATAAAGATAATAACTCAAGGGTCTTGAAGACTTACTTTTTGAGGATATCAGGGCTAGAGGTAAAGGGACTGTCACTTCAGGGGTTTTGCTTTAATGCTGGCTTTGAAACCTCTGTGATGTGTAGTACTTTTTCATCAAAAGAGAAATATTAGTTGTTGATATTTGCTGCTGATTCTCTGTTGACTGGTAGTGCTGTTCTATAGTGGTGCTTTATCTAACTGTTAGATCAAAAGAAAATTTTGAAGATCAAGAGACTGTTCTAAATTTCCAGCTATTCTTAAGAGGTAGTGAGAGAAAGCTTAATAAAAAAAAAGGTTGGGGAGAGAGAGAAGGGATGCAAAAATCCTTATTTCAAACAATCGTTTTATGGTGAATTATATAAATTAAATTTTCTTAAACTGTTTAGAATAGATTTTGTAGATACTGATAAACCTGTTTTTTCTATCTGTGTTTGTATATGCCATACTATATTATAGCAAAACTATTCCAACAAACTTTTACTCACATGAGTAATTTCCATCAGTGCATATACTTAAAGTTGAAGAAAGTAGTTTCAGAGATGAGAGCCTCATAAATGCATCTTGTTCTCTGCTGTAGATGTGGAGTTGCCCCATGTCCTTTGCACATGTGAATGAGGATTTTCAGGGTAGAACTCTCATAGTTCTTGTCAAAACACATAGGTCTTGTCTTGGAGGGCTTTCCTGTGCCACCTTACTTAAAAGAAATCCAATAATTTGACAAGCAGTGCTACAAAATCACACTTGAGAGTGTAATTTTTGACCCTGTGATATTTCCAGTTTTGTCTAAACTACTTACTAAATATGAGCTATTCCCAAAGGTAACTCCTTCCAGGATGGGGTTCTGAACCCACAAATGGGGAAGGGCATTGTAAAGGGAAATAGGACCTTAAGCAAAACAAACAAAAAAAAAGTTAAAATGAAACTTCATGCTATTTCAGACACTGATTCCATGAATTAACTTTTATTTTACAAGTTTGTAATATTTTCAGGGATCTTGGAGTCATATGCGTTTGGAAGACACCATCCAGCTATGTAATGGCACTTCCAAAAGGAAATATCACAGGGACAACAGTAAAAGACGAAAGTGTTTTTTTGCCAGCCTCTGCTATGGAAATGAGTTTCAAGAAACAGAAAATAATAGAACATGAGTTTTTTGCAAGCAGATTAGTGAAAGTTATGTTATTAGTATTACATAACTGCTGTTAGACATATTGTAAGTGATGCTTCTGTATCAGAATGTTGTACCTTTCACTAAACTGTTTACATTATAACTGCTTTTCCACTTACAAAGCCAACTTGTGGAGCTTTAACTCACTCAAGTGCAAAGAAATTTTACCATAATAAAAAGCTGACGGCTTTAGCCCATTTCTGGAAGACATACTTTCTTTTGGAAAATAAATATCTAAAAATAGATTTTCAGTGCAGACTAAGACTGAAACAACAATACTAATGACTAGAATGTTTCATATCCCTGTTTCAAGCTTATGAATTAAAATCGCATTGTCTCCCATCAGTGGGAAATTAGCATCAGCTTTCATTTTTCATAGTATATCACATTAAACGCTGTCATTGTTTTGGGGTTTTTAAATTATAACAATGGAGAATTGTGCCTGATTGTTACCTAATCCACCTCTAAAAATATAAAAAAAGGGCTAAAGATGCAAATAATTCTGATAATGGTTAAGTCTGGTGTTTCCAAGACACTGTCATTGCATCTATAACCTTTGGTACTAGAACCAGATGCTGCCAAATGCTTAATGCATCCAGAGTCCTGGACTTCCCCCTGGCTTCATTAGGTAGGACACTGTTCCAATGAAATGAAATAATCTGGAATGAATAAGAATTATGCTGCTATAAGAAAAAAACAGTTATTGCAGGATTTCTGGCCATTAAATCTTAACTGACCTTCACTGTGCCCATCCCCTTCTGTGTACAAAATGTGCTTCACGTTTTTCAAGTGGATTATACAAAGCGGAAATAATATCTGATTTGTATAATCCTACTCTTTTGGAGGAAAGGTTGAAAGTTGTGGCAAATGTAAAAGTAGCTTCTAATGCAGAAAAATAAAGCAGAAAATATCAAACTCATTTTGCTTAGTGTCAGTCATGATAATTTATCATTATAGTCAGGGCAAACTGTGATCTTGGAGCAGAAGCAATTTTGTCCATTAAGAGGAAAAAAACAACTCCAAAACCCAGAATGTTCCAGCTTGATTCTTATGTTCTTAGGGGTGCAATATTGAATTCAGAATTGGGGAAGCTTAATCTTGCAGCCAGATTTGACAAGATGCTGGTTGAGCAGTGGGCAGAAGTGATGGTTTGTGTGTTGTAATGCCCATGCTGGGAAATAAAAAAAGATAAGATTTTTCCAGAAGTCTGGGTGCAGTATTCACCACCTGCTCCAGCTTGTCACCAAAGTTGGCAAGAAAACTTTTTGTGTGCAAGATGGTGAGCAACGCTTACAATCTCAAAGCCTGACAGATGACAATCTTTACTGCTCTAAAACAGCATGTGAAGGGTTCACAATAACTCTGAACACAGTTATCTGTTTGTTTTAGTGCTATTGCTTATTTAAAGGGTGATAATGGAACCATTTGAGCACATCCAGAAGTATCCCCACAACTTATTGGGAAAGCTTACATGAGCAGCACATTGTGCATTAAACAATGTAAAGCTAAAGGCTTGGATCTCCTCTGGTTGCAACAGGATATAGACATGTATTGCTGGAAAAAAATAAGCCAGTTCTCCATCTCCACTCAGTTAATCCTGGAAAGCGGAAATCTGTCTGTCTCTCTCTCTCTGTGTGTGTGTGTGTGTGTCTGTCTGTGTGTGTCTGTGTGTGTATTGGGGTGTGTAGCCAAAAACCTGGAGGCTGAAACTGAAATTGGCGGGTGTTTGGAAAATAAGACCTGGATTTTGAATAGTCAAACAACATCACAAAAGAAGCTGAAGATTGGAGTTTCACCCCCTAAATATATTGTTTTCTGTTTATTTTTCAAGTTCATGCTGGATTTTAGAAAGAAGAGAAATTTAGGGTTGGCCCTAACTAGGGATTTAGAGTGACTCTGTAATGAATTTTAACCCAAGAGGCACTGTGGGTATTCAGCAAACCTTTGTTCTATTCCACTCATGTCCTTATGCTAGACCCATCACTGTAGTTATTAGATCTCAAAGATTACATTCTTTGATCTAGTGCTTTCTAAATCCTTAAACCACGGTTTATTTATTTAAAAGGTTATATCCAGCATTGGATTGGATTGTATAGTACCCTTTGACTCTCATGAAGGACACAGAAGAAACAGATGCTGCTGAGAGTGTATTTTCTTCTGATCATGAAGTACCACAGCATTTTATTGAATTAAGAACTGCACAAAGATCTGTGCTTTTAATCTGGCCAGTGTGTTGAGAATTTTTTTACCTCTATGGTGTCATGATGTCATTCATTTCTGATACAACAAACATTAAGGTATATAGGTGAATTTCAGTTACACTCTGAATTAAGAAAAAAGCTGCAAAGTAGCTTCATATTTCCTTAAGAAAATAAATAAAAGCTCACTAAACCTCAAACAGATGTTTAACATGAGTATGTTCAGGATATGTTCTTGGGAGTCTTTTTTCTATCGGATATTTACTATGATTCATCAGAAGTAAATCTGTGGAGTTAAACAGTGTTACTTTTGGACAAACAGGATCACCAGAAGCCTTTATGCTTGTTCTGTCAAATTCAGAAACCCTTACATGAGCAAATTTACCAGTGTAGTCTACAATGTTTGAATAATTAGTGAGTCCTTAGCTAACCAGAATGAAAACACAGAAAGAAAAGAGAACAGTGAAATTAAATCCAGTGTGCTCCATCCTGACTGATAGGAATTATTCTGTCTCCAAACTGGTCTTTTTATTTTTTTCCCAATCAGTCCTGCAAAGCAAACTGTAAAAAATTCTCACATATTTTCCTTTTATTTTGGAAAAACAAGATAGAAATTGGCATCTGAAAAGAAAAATTTCATTAAAAATAGCTGGTTATTTTTTCATTTTTATAATTCTTGTGTTTTGTTATTTTTCTTTTTTGAGAAGCTAAGCACTTGGAGATAGTAGCCTAATGCTACTTTATACTGAGACCTCTTTATACCATCTGAAAGTACATACCAGCTGTAAAGTGGGTTGTAAGATTAACTTATTTATGCGTACTTCAAAGTTCTATTATATTTCCATGAATGGTAGAAACCCACCTTGATGTAAATAGGGATAGGGTCCAAATAAATGGACTAGAATTTCCATTTTTTTCAGATGGAAATGAAAAAGGGATAGACAGAAATCAGACTTGAGGAAGAGAAGAAGGAGAAAGCTTTATTTAGCTACAAATAGATATCCATTAACAGACAAAGTGAAAGGTCCAAATCCTATTTTATTGGTGTCCATCTATATCTTTGCTGGTAGTGATGAAAACATGAAAGGGAGGGAAGTGAGCACTAATCAAACCATAGTAGTCAGAGCCAAATTTGTCAATTTGGTTTTAAAATGAGTATGCTTAAAACAAAAGGCTTAATCTAGTTATCTCATTTATTTTTTCTTCTTTTTTACCCTGTGGGCTGCAGTGTTGCTTGCTGTGACATTTGACAAAGATCTATATTTCCAGAGCATTACTCAGTTAGTATACCTGGATTAGTGAAAAACAAAACAAATTAAATTCATAGGAAATAACATCAATTAAATTCTCTCTTTCTAGACTTCATATTGCAAGTTGCATTCTTCAAGTCAGAGTGAATATAAAGAGCAAAGAGAAAAAAGCAGAGCAAAGAATGGCAGTTATGCTAATGAGGGATATCTTAAAATTTAGTCAGACATGGGAAAAAAATATTAAAATTGCAATTTTGGGATCAACACAAGGGTTTCCTTTGAAATTTTGAGTAGCTTCCTACTCCATTTTATTTCATAATCCCTTTTAAATGGGAATATAGGAGGCTTAAGGGATTCTGTGAAGTTGTGAGGTATTTCTCTCTTTGCTTCCCCATTTTGTGAGAACCTAAAGGAAAAATATTGGCAGGGCTTGTAGAACCTTCTATAATTGAAGTAGCCCAGTATTTCCTATTTTAAGACCTTTGCTGCTGCTCTTAGTGTTTCTACCTGGTTGGCTAACCCTGAATACTTTTGAAGGCAATTTCTGCTAAAATTCTTCAGTGGTTCCCAAGGAAGATAGGGAAATACGGGGTAGTTTTGCCCATTTTAAAAATACATCATTATTAAGAGAATTGGGAGTAGGAGCATTGGGCTTGACATGTCTCTTCAGGTATCCTGTGACAAAACACCCATGCTTGATTATATTCCAAGCCCTTGAGAAATGTAGTTGGCACATGTTTACTTGGGAAATCTAAACAGCTACATCACCTAAAAATTCAGAGAAAAAGTGTGAAAGGAACCTCAGAAAATCACCTGCACATGGACAGGATCAGATTATCTGAGTCACATCAGACAGGTATTTGTCTAAGTGCTTCCTGAGAGATTCCATCCAATTCCAAATTCTATGAACACCAATTCCATAGTACCTTTGTCCTATTCATTGCACCAAGTTAAGCCCATATCTTCTTGCCTTTTTTAGGAGTATCAGATTATTTCTGTCCCCTTTGAAAAACTAGCTTCTAACTGCATCTCTCTTGGGAAATGGTAGAGGTGACACCAGGGACCCTTTTCTAGGTACTCACTGACCATCTTCAGGGGGAATGGAGGATGGAGAAGGTATGATTCAAATGAAGACAGGACAAAAGCCAGGGAAGATAAAAGATATTAATTGAAACAACAAATGGACAAGTAGTCAGCCATGACTAGTGAGTGGCAAGGGGTGAAGAAGTAGGAGCCTGAAGGAAGAGTGGATCCAAGAGAGGTTTGGAACTATGAGGCACAGAAGGGAAAAGGACTTGCCCTGTGTGTGGGCAAACCGAGATGAAAAGAGCAACAGAAAAGAGTCTGAACCTGGTGAGGGATAGAGACAGAAATAGGAAACCCATGGGGCAGGTTCCCTTGCTGCTCAGAAATTTCTGCTAGCAAATCTGCCTGGCAAAATGTCTTAGTTCTTTAAAACATATAAAGCTACACATACAAAATGTGGAAAACAGTATTTGTACTGTTAAACAACATAATTAATATAATTTGTTTTGCTTGTAAATATATATAATAATGACCATTTAATTACATAAACAATTATGTTACATAAATGTATATTGTTTATGTAACAACTTCACAGATTAGGTTCCTTTAGTGTGACTTCTTTCTCAATATTATAGTTGATATATACTGTTATTTTACTCCCTAAAAATTGCAGGAAGTTTATTTATGTATGGGTATATGCATACACATATATACATATATATGTATTTATTCTGGGCCAAATTCTAAGAAAGTCTTATTCTATTTTAAAGGGGGGGGGGAGCTTGTATTTGCATATTTAAAAAGATTTAAAGATAATTTTAAAAGAAAAAGTAACTTTTACTAAAGCACTCAAACTGTCCTGCTTATAAAATGTCAGACTGAAACATACGGACTTTTATTCCTCTTTTATATCAATGGTGGGATTAAAGGTTCTAACATAGCTGAATTTTCATTTTGAATTTAAAATTTCCCAGAGATCTTGCCACTACTATTTCCAACAGATAAAGTCTACCAACTTACTCCGCATTTTTTCTAGAACAGTGCCTGGCATCTAGATTTTTGGATATATATAGACACAGGTCTTTGCACAAAACAGATAGATTAAGCGCCCATAGTAGGTGTTACTTGGTTCTTGATTCTCCACTGCCTCAACTAGTTATTTACAATGTTAAAAATGGAAGCATTGCAAAGCCAAGTGTTTTTTTTTCTCTTTAAGTGTTCAATACAGTCCCTTTACTGCAAAGGAAAAGCTTCAGGTTCCTACAGAGAGACAACATTGGATTATCATTTGAACAGATATAATTACTACTATCAGCAACTTGAAGTCACTTTAGTTCCTATACTACACCAATTTTCTCTCTGACAGGAGGGGATAATTTTCTGAAACTTATTTATTTTCTTCTGAGCATTATTTACAACAGTGACTATAATCTCATGTATGATTTAGTAAGAGAATGTTATCATGCTGAAGGAGAACTGGGAATAGGTAACTAGCACACACCAGGGTGATGTGCAATGGGCAAGCAGTAACTGCCAACAAAAGTTACTGCCAAAAAAAGGTTTGGTTAGAAGAAAGTGGGAGATATAGCATGGAAGGAGGGCCTGGCAGTTAGACAAGAGGTGTTTCGGTAAGGTTGAAAAATTCAGTTATTTTTCTAATAAGTTTGTTACAGTTTTATATATTGAACTAACTGTAATAAGGACTCAGAAAGGTCAAAGGATTAGGACTAGTAGCCAGGATTAGGCAGTTACAGAGACCTGTGTGAAAGAGTTGTGTACAAGGAAACTGAAGATAATAAAACTACATACGTGTTATATCCTTTCTCTTCACCTTTATCCATCCAGCATCTGCTCAGATACAAGTTCAGGGGTACATCTTACAAGGCATCAGCAAAACATGCTTGTGGTAGTGGTGCAGCAAGAACTGAGACCAGCATAAAACCAGGATTCAATTGCATCACCTTCCTGTTCTGCACCAGTACTTTGCAAAGATTTTAGCTGTTGCACAATTAATGTTAATCCCCTTGATTCCATTTTATCCCTTAACTGAAGGTAGATTGGCACAAGAATTGTCTGGTGGCAAATTGGGGGCCACAACATTTCAGAGCAAGTTTACAAAACCAAGAACACATCTCTGAAGCTGTCTCTAGAAGCGACTTACATCCAGACATGTTCTCTTAGAAGAGCTGTTGCTGGCCATGGTATCAATCGCTCCCTCAATGTGATTTAATGATTTTTTTGAAGTTGATTTTCTAAAAAAGAGTTTGTTTCTTGGTCAGTATCTTTCTGCTTTGAATCAGCTTCAGCTTGGTAAATGTCACCTTGGACACTCACTCTATCTGCAGCTGTCTCCAGCATGAGCTTAGAAGGATAAAGCGCAGGAGGATAACGTATATATTTTATCCCCCCCTTTCATACTTTCATCTCTCCCCTTCAGGCTACAGAAAGAAAAGAATAATTATTATTTTATTAAGTTTTACTAAAATAATACTTTTTCCTCACAAATGATCTGATAAGAATGGGGTTTTGGGGCAAGCTCACATCAGTATCTGAGGTGTGTGTGAGTCACTTTATGCTGCAGTCCCATGTCAGAAAATATTTGGGTAACCATTGTTAAAAGATTATGATTTCTTTCTGAGTTGGTTCCTAAATCAGAGTTATGAAATACATATCAAAGATCCAGGAAAAATATATGGCCTCTTCTCCAGAATGTAAGAGTGTAGGAAGAGTGTGGCCAGCAGGCACGGGAGGGGATCCTCCCCCTCTACTCTCCCTAGTGTGGCCACATCTGGAGTGCTGTGTCTAGTTCTGGGCTGTTCATACAAGAAAGACTAGGAGAGGGTCCAGCAGAGGGCCACAAAGATAAATAGAGGTCTGGAGCAGCTCTCTCAGGAGGAGAGACTGTGGAAGCTGGGCCTGATGCATAGAAGTATCTCAAAGGAAGTTGCCAAGAGGATGGTGCCAGACTCTTTTCCATGGTTCTCAGTGACAGGACAAGGAGAGATGGCCATAAAGTAAACCACAAAAAGTTCCACCTCAACATGAAGAAGAACTTCTTTATATTGAGGGTGGCAGAGCACTGGAACAGGCTGCTCAGGGAGATTGTGGAGTCTCCCTCCCACCTGGATGCATTCATGTGTAATCTGCCTTGGCAGAGTGCTGGACTAAATGATCTACAGAGTTCCCTTCCAAACTTAACAATTCTGTAATTGTGTGCTTCTGTATGTAGTTCAAGTTTGGTTCATTTTTCTTAGTTTTGGTAGTGTCTGACTTTCTCATGGATTATGTTTTAAAGGCTGAACCACCACCCCTGAATGATCCCCCCTCCCTTCCCTAACCCTGCCAAACCAACTGGTTTTTGATAGGTGGAAAACTCTCCAAAGAGGAAAAATAGACAACAGATGAAAAGGTAGGACATTAATGGAGAGCTTTGGAAGCTCTAAAAGGAGGAACAAAGAAATAATTATTCTGCCAGTGCCTGTAAGGGTATGGGTTTAATCTTTTTCATTTTGGATTCTTTTTCCCAACAGCCCGATGAAGGTTTTGACATTTAAGCTGCAAAGATGAGAAAGCCATATGCATCCTCAAACCTCACCTTTCATACTACAGCGTCGTACTACAACATTCCTTTTAGGCTAAATGAGATCATAGGCAAAAACTAGTTTAATTTGAGAGTCTGTCCTTTGCTGTGGTTAATCAAGTATTGCATTACAGTATTGCTGACAGGCTTTCTTCTCAACAGAATGTGTGTTGGGCTTACTACAACGCTCTCCCCTTGTAGAAGACTCCTGCATCAAAGGGGCTTGTGCTTGAATAGTATTATATCAGTGTGTCTGCATCTTTCTTAAAGAATCTGCACCAGTGCTGCCTCGCCATGGGTACTGTGTGTAGTTTAGGGCACAATATAAAAAAGACATTAAGCTATTAGAGAGCATCCAGAGGAGGGTGCATTGGGTTTGCATGGCCAAGCTTTTGTTGTGAGTGGGCTACAGGAGTGGCTTCTGTGAGAAGCTGCTGGAAACTTCTTCCATCTCTGTCAGAGCCCATCCCTAGAAGCTCAAAGATGGACGTGCCACTGGTCAAAGCTGGGCCAATTAGAGATGGTGGTAACACCTCTGTGATAATGGATTTAAGAGGAAAGAAAAAAAAAATAGTTATTGTACAGAAGTAAGTGCAGCCAGAGAAGAGTGGAGTGAGAATATGTGAGGGGACAACTCTGCAGACACCAAGCTCAGTGAGGAAGGAGGATGAGGTGCTGCCCGCACTGGAGCTGGGATTCCCCCACGGGCTGTGGTGCAGACCATGGTGAAGCAGCTGTGCCCCTGCAGCCCATGGAGGCCCAAGGGGATGCAAAGATCCATCCATAGTCCATGGAGGAGGTGGATGCCAGAGCAGGTGGATGCCTGAGAGGAGGCTGTGACCCTGAGGGAGGCCCATGGAGAGAGGAGCCCCCTGGAGCAGCCNGAGCCCCCTGGAGCAGCCTGTCCTTGAAGAACTGCACCCCATGGAAGAGTGACCCATGCTGCAGTGGTTTGGGGAAGACTGTTGCCTGTGGGATGGGCTCACATTGCAGCAATTCACAGAGAGCTGTTGTTCATGAGATGGAGTCATGTCAGAGAAGTTAATGGGGAACTATTTCCCATGTGAGGAACCCCATGCTGGAGCAGGGGAAGGACTCCTCTGCCTGAGCAGCAGAAAAAACAATGGAACTGACCATAACCCCCATGCCCTGTCTCCCTGCCCTGTTGGGGAAGGAGGTAGAACAGGGAAGGAGGGAGGGGTGGGGCAAAGGTGTTTTTAAGGTTTTATTTTACTTCCAATTATCCTGCTCTGATCTTCTAATTAATAAATTCAACTAATATCTTTAATTATAGCCTGCTTTGCCCATGGGGGTATTTAGTGAAGGATCTTTCCCAGTCCTTGTCTCAACTCATGAACCCTTCATTATATTTTCTCTCCTCTGTCCAGTTGAGGAAGGGAGTGAGAGAGTGGCTTTGGTGGGTGCCTGGCATCCAGCCAGCATCAGCCCACTACAGGGGGCCATGAGAATGGTCAAGGGCCTTGAGGGGAAGCTGTATGAGGAGCAGCTGAGGGCACTAGATCTGTTCAGCCTGGAGGAGAATGAGGGGAGACCTCATTGCGCTCTTCAACATCCTCACATAGGGAAGTGGAAGGGCAGGTACTGATGTCTTCACTCTCATGAACAGTGACAAGACTTGAGGAAATGACATGAAGCTGAGTGAGAGGGGGTTTAGGTTAGATATCAGGAAAGGGTTCTTCCCCCAGAGGGTGGTTGGGCTCTGGAACAGGCTCCCTAAAGAAGTGGTCACAGTACCAAACCTGACAGATCTCAAGACGCATTTGGACAACACTCCCAGGCACATGCTGTGACTCTTGGGGATGTTCTGTACAGAGCCAGGAGTTGGACTTGATGATATTGATGGGTCTTTTACAATTCTCCTGATTCTATGAATCTCTCTTCAGTATACTTATGTATTCTGAAGTGTTCTACAAATGCAACATTCTGCTTCTTTTGAGCCCTTCAGTTTCCTGTAAGATGAAATGGAAAAATATGAAGTTGAGCCTAGCCGCTTTATGTGGTAGTGTGTATATGGAAGTAAAGAATGTGTTGCCAGTGACGTTTAAAGGTTTGCATCAGTGTGGAGCTTGGGCAGGGTATCAGCAGTGCTCTGTGGGAGACTTCCATTGTCCTCTGATAGCCCAAAAGGTGAGAAAATGTACCTCTGTAGATGCAAGTGTGCAGGCTGCTTTCTCACTGTGTTTCTCATTTAGAGAATAAATCACAGATGTTAATGTGTTCTTGCAAACATGAGGTAGTGTTTAACTTCTGAAACACCTGTCTATTCCATATTTTTGTTTTTCTACCAGATGCTGTTTCTAGTTTAGAAGATTGTCCTCTTCCATGTGTTTTTTTTTGCAGGGGTAATAGTATCAGGAGATGGAGTTCAGGACATTCATTCATTATGTATTTGCTGTTTTCTAGCAAAACCTAATAAAATAGCCCACTTCACAGAATCACGAAACCACAGAATCAACAAGGATGGAAAAGACCTTTGAGATCATTGAGCCCAACTTATGACCTATCACAACCTTGTCAACTAGACCATGGCATTAAGTGCCACATCCAGTCTTAAGCACCTTCAGAGATGGTGACACCACCACCTCCCTGGGCAGCCCATTCCAATGCCCAACCACTCTTTCTGTGAAGAAATTCTTCCTAATGTCCAGCCTAAACCTCCCCTGCCACAGTTTGAGACCATGTCCTAGTGTCCTGTGGCTGGTTGCCTGGG
>VZTX01008494.1:1561443-1591737 GCA_013400915.1 Pardalotus punctatus | reverse complement strand
AAAACACTGCAACTACACTACTGTTTCAAAAAAGAGTGTCAGAAACATTGGTGTTTATTCCAGATTTTACCTATAGTTTAGTAATGGTGTCTTTATTCAGGCATGACAAATTATTAGTGTTCATTAAGTTTATACCACTGTGCATTGTTCTTTTATTCCAGCTACCCAAGTGTGATTCTTTCACAAAATGGAATGTTTGGATTTAGTTTGAAGTATGTAATTTCTCTGCAAACAACTATTATATACTAATATTAATTTTTCAGCTAAAGGAAAGCTGGTTTATTCTTATCAAATTTAAGAGATTCTGCTGTAATTATAAATTTGCCATTGTAATTAAGTGGATGCAGAACACCTACAGCTCCTCCCAATAATTTTATTGACAGCAAAGTTCACAGGTTTATTTCACATGTACTCAGAGGATTTCAAAACTGCTTGTGAAGTTTTGATTGTGCTGGTTAATAGTGGTGGAGTGTACATAAGAATCTCTGTACTAACACGTGAACATATATGCTTGTGAGACCTGACTGCCAATATTTGTTCACTTTATTTTAAGAGACCTGAAGATTTTATTCCTACTCTAGTTCCTATCTTTTAGCATCTCTTAGTGTTTTAAGAATTTTAATCCACAGTGAGTCTGCTGTATAGGATAATGAATCAACCTTGTTTAAGATTGCATTTCAACCCGGAATGCCTTTTCCTGGACACAGGAAATGACATTATTCTTCTGTTACAAGAATACAAGGTACACCAAATTCTTATAAGGTATTAAACTATATTTTTACACTTCCAAGATATCTCTTCACTCTATTTGAAATTAGGATTTCAATGGTATTTTAATCTTATAAGTATTTGTTTTTGATACAGTTTCTTATACATGTTTCAACCTGCTCTGTAATTTGAAAGATCTTTCTTCTGCTGCTAGGAAAAATAGAAAGATCTGTAAGAAAAACAAAGGGAGATTCAGGATTTTTAAAATATTGAAGATCTATAAGATACTATTGTGTAGTGGTTGTTATATCACTTCATCTAATTCTAGGACTACAATAACAATTACTCTCAGCTTGTAGTAAAGTAGAAGAAAATCGGAATATTTGGAGTAGGCATGGAGAAAAGAAATAAGGCAATTACAGAACTTAAATGAAAAAGAGGAAGAATGAGGCAATACATTTTCAATAAAATTTTAGGAAGATGATTCCTTGTTGACATTTGAAGTGGTATAGTGCTAAAGAACCTTTGACATAGATCAGCTAAATAAGACCAGGATATTTATGGTACACTGAACTAAAATACAAACCAGCAGAATGAAACAGAAAAGTCAAGAGCACAGACAAGAAAAATTACTATAAAACTTGAAGTTTTTCAAATAAATTTTGCATTTATTTGTTGTTACAATTTTTTTTTTTTTTAGTAAGGTGTATTTGGACCAAGTTTTGCACTTCAGTTTACCATTTTACTTTCCACTCTCTCGGAGTTTTTTACTCACTTTTGACATGGTACTCTTTGAGAAGATTTTCACCAGATCTTCTTCAAGTATTTCTAGTCTATGAAAGAAAAAAAGCTTTGTTTTCAATTGATAGGGGTCTGTATTTTCACTTTTTTGTGGGTTTTTTCTTTCCTTCTCCTTTTCTGTTTTTCTCCCAACTCACAGATCACTTTTTTCAATGTTTATAAAATTATACAATGTTATTTTATATTAAATATACAGAACATATACAAATACTAGGAATATTTGACTGCCTACCAATTTCAAGTTAATTCTCCATTGAAATACACAATCAAGGCTCTGGGCTTTTGCAGAAAATATTAAAAAAATCTATCTGAGGAAATAAAATTTTAAATAGATTATTACTGGATCTACATCAAAAAATCCTGGAAAACAGAGAATCTTTTTATAGCATTTCTTTTTATAACATTTTTTCTTTTTATAACATTTCACTCACTAATCTGTGTGGAATAAATGCACTTCCTATATACAACTGTTTTCAAACACACAGGTCTGGTCCTTATGCTTTTTTTTTCATGTTTCATTCTTCTCCCTAGCCTCCTTTGGTGTATTCTATATTTCTTAGAAAACAATGACAAGAAATTAGAAAAAGCAAATGTTCAAGGGAGCAATTGTCTCTGTTGAAATTATGATATTATTTTTCATGCTTGTTCACAGAAGCCAGTATTTCATTTAAAATTGATAGAATATGACTGTATAGTTGTCACTTACAAGATTAAGTTAATGCAAGTATTTGCTCCAGTGTTGTGGTTAAATTCTGTTTCACATCTCTCTGAACTCTTCCAAATCATCAGCCAAAATTATTCAGTGCATCGTGTCTTATTCAATATATTTAGACTAGATGTTATTCTACCCATTCTCTCTTTTAAACTTTCCAGCCTAAGACCACTCCCTGTTTAATGCTTAAATATGAACAAAAATTTCTACTCATAGTAATTTTATTTAAATTACTGATACTGCAAAGTTTTATCCACTAGTTTTAAAATAATTTAATAATTTTAATATTAGAAGGAACATCTCTGCAGGAAATATCTGATGACTTTGGGGAGATTACAGTACTCAATACAATACATCTTACATGACTTTCCACCTGAAGAGCTGCTCTGGATATCTGTAGCTAACAGGGCTTACAATTTAGGCTCTTCAAGTGACTTTAGATTCTCCATTTCCCATACATTCTTACTCTGCAAAAAAAGTACCTTGTGAGAAATACTGACTATTAATACTGTAACAGGATTTGATCATCATCATTATTGTTGCTCAAATGTGTTAGAAAATCACAGAAATGTTACCTCAGATTCTAAGATCAAAGAAAAATTTAACAGAAAACTTGGACTTTTTTTGTTGATTTTTTTTTTCCTCCCAGAATACCAATATCAGTTTCTTGGAATGTGTTTTTGGTATGCAATTATTTACCATTTTAAAGGACTTCAGTAAGGATTTGTTTGTTTAATTTAATACCACCAAGATCATTTTTCTCCACAATGCAATGTTTCTTTTCATAGGTAGGGTTGAACAGATGCATCTTAAGACTTCATTGAAGTACTCTTCAGCGTACTGAATGAGTACACAGTACATTTCTGGCATGCATATCAAGTATATGAAATTATAAGACAGTTTCTATAAATACATACATGGGTAATTTTAAAATCTGCTTCCCAGACAGGAAAACAATCATTTAAGTATGTGAAAAACCCAAATTCAGAGAAGCAATAAACATGCATGCAATGAATTGGTTTCAGAACTGGAATGCATATTAATCAACATATTTTACAATATTCAAACATCCTACCATTAATCTTCATGCTGATGAGCTGTCAGTCTGTTTAAGATCTGTAATCATAAACCCACTTATTTACGTAGATGGTATTTTATGCAATCTATGTCTAAGACATCTCCTGCATTTACATATTTCCAACACTGAATTTAACAGCAGTACATTGAGAAATATAGCACAATTAATAAGGCTCCAATTTTCTTTAAACCCATTTTTGTAAAGCATTTTTGAATGTGGATAGCTTGACTCTAACAGTCCACATCCAAAAAATCAACAAGCTTGCTGGTAAGCAACTGTCTTCCTTGGACACTCAGATCTCTAGTGGCTGTGCTGTCTGGTTTGAACACCCAAAGAAAAAAAACAAACCAAACCAAAAAGAAAAACAAACAAACAAAACAAAACAAACAAACAAAAAAAACCACAAAAAACCAAACAAGAAAACAAAACCACCACAAAAACAAACCCTCACACAAAGTGAACTATAAGACAGATACATATGCTTAATGGGTGAGATTGATAAATTTTATTAGAGTTCCTCCCCTAACAACTTGTCAGATTATCAGTAAATTCAAGCCCAACAGAACTTTTAATGGTAGGGCATTTGGATTCTCACTTTTAGTAAATATAATGGCTTTATTTATGACCAAACTCAGCAAATGTCAAACAACAAATAAATAGCTTCACTGCATTTAGTATCACTGAACTTTCAAAATTTATGTAATCAGTGAAAAATATACCAGGGAAAATCACCAAAACAGCAATTCTCCAACCTTGCAGAAACAAGAGTTAGTATTGAATTTTTGCATGCTGTTGAAGAGTGCCTACACACCGCTTTTCCAAGCTATATTGCTTCCAAGGAACAGACATGATAATAAATGAAAATGGCTCATAATTTTAATTGCTTAGCAACTTGTCCCAATAATTATGTAGCAAATATTCTTTCAGTCTTACTCCTAGGCAAACCGTTATAAGAGGAACACTGTCTGAGCTTGAGAAGAAACCAATGATCAACTATGTATTGAAGAAACTGTTCAATGTTTCTTTTCATAGGTAGGGTTGAACAGATGCATCTTAAGACTTCATCAGTTTGAGCCCTGCTGCCCACTTGGGGACAGCAATACAAATAATCAGGAGTAATATTTTCCTCAGGTCACCAGTCTTTATGCTTGAGGAAGACATTTCTTGTTCCAGTGTTTTGTTGTGTTTGGAACTTGAAAAACCAAGCAATGCAAGCCTTTGATAACCTTTGAAAAAGTAAGAAGGAGGAAATGTGATAAACAGCCAGAAATTGAATCAATCACTGCATTTATTAGAGTGTTCCAGCTTGAAGAAGTCAGATAATACTAGATGTCTCCGATTCAGGAGAAACACTTGAAAATAAGGGATTTGTCTGCCAGTACAGAAAGCCCAGGAGCTGAAGTTTAATATTTCAAGAGACATACCTTTTAAGAACAATTTTGCTTGGGTTTTTTTTCCAGTATTGACACTTCAGTAAAGGTATTCCAAGTAGTTTCACTATAGTTCTCCTTTTTATCATATCCTATCATGTCTTGGATTTTAATGAGATCTTGTGCCCATGAGTACCACAGATTAATTCACAACATCTGAGGAAAAACTCCAGTGCAGTAGACAGAGGTCGTACCTTGAGATCCACCAACACACGGTCAAGCTAGGACTGAACCTACCTAAAATGGAAAGATTTTTACAAACACCACACTTAAATTTCCTTGAATTTCAAGGACAGCACAGACTAACTATAAAAGGACTTTTCTCTATGGTCAAAACTCACCAGACAACACTTAGTGTGGAGTGTCTAATAGTCTGGACTTCTCGTTATTGGGAAGGTCACATTTTGAGTCACATTATTACCAAAGACAGTATTAAATCCAAGCATATTAACAGAAAGTGTATTTTCGCTCTGCTCCCAGTGATAGAAATAACTATTAATAAAAGTGCTTTCGTTAAATATGTTACCAAGAGTTAACGTTATGTATTCTTCTATTAAAATATTACTGATTCAAAAGTATGTGCTTGTGCTTACTTAGAGGATTAAATATTCCAACCTTTTTATCTATAAAGATAATGCTGAACATTTATACTGCAGCAGAGAAAAGGTGATTACATTTTGAGAACTAATAATGTGCAGCTGCAACTAAAAAAAAATTATATTGATATTTATTACTTGTTTTCTATAGTTCTATATGTTCTACAGTCCTTTTTCAAAACTGCTGACTATTTACACCACCTTCTGAAAATACATACATGTAATTGGAAAGATAAAAGAATGTAGTGAGATTTTTCTTTTATGAAGGGTTTTCTCCCATGTACAGTCTTTTTCAACAGCAAATCTTAAGAAATTAATACAAAAAATGCCAACAAGCTTTTTTAAATTCACATGTACACCTGTCTCTCCATATGTACATCTACTGCAGCTCTAAAAATAAGCCTAGACAGAAAAATATTTTAATGTTGTCAAGTAAAAAAGACATAAGAAAAACTATTTGTATCAGTAGATGCTGTCTCCTGAGAGTACTTTCTATATGACAGATCCATCCACAACTCAAGTGAATGGAAGGGTTATTTTATTTCAGAGCTTTGGCCTTAGGAGAAATAGACTTGGCTTACACAAACGTGTAAGAGTATTTATAACCATTTTCAGAGGATTATCCACACAGGACACGGGAAAAAATATATTTTTTACCTAACTAATTCTGCTATGGGTCACCTGTTACTATCCTGATCTGAATGTGTCAAGAAGTTCAATATTTTAGTACGATGGGCCTGAACTAGTAAATATATTAAAGTAGATATTGTTGTGCAATTTAGTTTATGCACCTCCTGATCCTACTACATAAAAGCAATAACACTGTATCTACCACTTTAAGCACTAAAAACTATGTTCTCAGATCCCCAAGCCTCAAACTCATTGACATGTGTGAATTTCATTGCTTTCAAAAAAGGCGTGGATCTTTTGGTCCAGACCATCATTCAGATCTTGCAAAAAACACCTTCCAGCAAGGATATAATGGGATCATTTGAGCTGGGCAGCTTTAGTATCACAGCTAAAAGCACAGGGAAAGGAAACAACCAAAGTCCGATGGTATCACAGACTGGGTAAAATATATGTGCACTCTTTATTAGAGTATGCAGACGTATTTCCAGTTTTACTAATGCATAAAATAAGTCCTGTAATTGAATATTACAATTAACTATAATTAACTATATATTCAGATTATCAGATCTTTTTTTCTCGTGGCATAATTAGAAAAACAGATTTGAAGATTAGACCAAGCTTGATGTATTAAGAGTATTGCAGCCTCCCTTTTCCTATCCAAATTCAGAATTCACCCGAAGAAAATGGGCTTTTTTAAGAAATGTGTGATTAATCCTTTTTTCTGTGCTCCTTCAGTTGAATCCATACATTTTCCTGCTTTTTTCTCATTTCCATTTTGTAAAATTTTATCACTATATAACACATAAACTGAGCACCAACTCTGCAGAGAGATCAGACCTTATAGAAATCCCTACCAAAATGTTTGTACCCAGCAAGTACACATAAATGCCTACACTTTTGTATTCAGCATTCACTTGAGGGAAGTAGCTAAACTGGATTGATTCCATTCATGTAGGATATTACATAATGCTGACATAAGTACAACTTGAGTGATACTGAGGGCTTAATCAGGAAAAAATAAATAGAGAGTAGGCTTTTTGTTTATTACTCCATAAACTGGGGGAATTTAAAACTTCCTCATAAAAATTTAACAAGACTTTCTCAATTCATAGCATAAGGAAGGATAACCAGAAAAATGCAGAACCTCCTGATGGAAGTAAAGGTCAAGGCTCACTTCCATTCATCTTCAACACTGTGCCAAGTTCTCTACATACCATAATTCATCAAATAATCTAATTAACTTGTTTAAAATTATAATTAAGTTAGGCAGACTTAAGGTCATGTAATTACAGGTCCGTGAAAAGAGTTTTACAACAACAAAGCAGCAGCAATCCAAATGAAAAATCACACATTCTCTAATAACTCTCCATTTCCAGACAGTTATTAATAATGTTTTCTTATAACCAAGTTAAAAGGGGGTTTTGTTGCATTGCAAGTGCTGTCAGTTCAGAAGTATTCACTAAATATCAAAAATTATTAACTCAGGATGAGGCTTTTTGACTAGAATTTGGAATCATCATATCCCAAAAATATAAATACTGGCAGGAGAGGTTGAGGTTTCCATTTCTTGCATCACTACTGAATTCAGTCATTCTGTGTGCTTTAGTGGGGGTTTTTTTTCTGGTTGGTTGGCCTTATTTTTGGGTTTTGTGTGTGTGTGTGTGTCTTTTTCTTTGGTTTTTCTTTTTCCTTCTGGTTAATCTTCCATTTTTCACAACGTGAGAGGACATATTTGTTGGACTGTATGTTCTTAGAACGTAGCCTCATAAGAACTGAAGAAAAAAGCTCCCAACTTATCTAATAAAGAAATACAAAAATCTGCCCAGCCACTGAGCTGGATAATTTCACCAATATGAAATTATTATATGATATTATTATGATATGATCCTTTATCCATGGTGAAGATATGCTGTAGTTCCTACAAGCGATGGAGATAAGTAGCATGAAACAGTTTTGCTGTATTATTTTCAGCAGAGCCAACTGAGCTGAAGCATGGCAAGACTGGAACAAGCAGATTGTTTGACAGTAAGGGGCATTGCTGTGTCACAAAACCCCTGTCCATACAGTCTCCCTCAGAAACAAATAACACAATAAGAATGAGTATATAATGTACAGCAAGAGTGTTGAGCTCAATTTTGCCTCTGTATGATTTCCAAAAAAAGTTGGTTTTGCCTGCTTACTTCTATTAATCATCAGAAGATAACTTTTTTCCTTTACTAAACGTATCTATCTGCTTTATCTGTCCCATGCTTTGCCATAATGCCAGACATAAACATAGAGACATAGTCATCCTTGAGGAAAGGGAAAGATTCTTCCAGGTAGGAAGTTTCTAGTGAAAGTGAGGACTGTGGGTCTAAGGAGTTATCTTTGCATGTGTTTTTCAGAAAACTAGTGTTAAATTCACCATAAAATGATTTTGTGAAGCACCTAGAGCACTCATCAACATCACCACATACCACAAGTAATTTAAAATTGTCCTTTTCTTTGTGGAATATTTTTTTCATATTTGTAGAGATTTTTTTCAAAAGTAAGCTGTTCTTGCATTTTTAAAAGTGAGAAATAATATTAATTTGATAATAATAATGAGACCACAAATGTTTAAGATACTTTTATGTTAAATTCAAACACTAATGCTAATGAGAAATTAACCTGAATACAACCTACCAGTTAGCAAACACAAAAATCTTTTCCTTTTTTGTTACATCGACCAGGAATACGTTCATATCCGCAGGGTACCTCCCTTTAGATAAACTTTTAACTCATGCTTTTATTATGGTTGTAACAGCTAAGGTACAGATTTCCAGTATATGAAAAAATGCCACATATTAAGACTCTTGAGTATCACAGCTCATGACACAACTTTGTTCACCCATAACTGTCCAGACTGCGCTTTGCCAATATTTTAGTGACTCCCCTGGGTCTCCAAGAAGTTCATAATACAAACCAGGGTGTTCTGGGATAGAATTAATTGTCTTCACAGTGGCAGGTGTGGGGTGGTGTTTTGGATTTGTGCTGAACACAGGACTGCTAATATAGAGATGTTTTTGATATTGCTGAGCAGGGCTTACACAGAGGCAAGGCCTTTCCTGCTTTTGTACTTCCATACTGGCAAGGAGGCTGGGGGTACAGGAGAGACTGGGAGGAGACACAGCCAGGAGAGGTGACCCCAACAGGGCAAAGGGGTGACATCCTGTCACATCCAGACCATATGACATCATGCTCAGCATAGAAAGTGGGGAGAAGGAGGAGGGAGGAGGAGACATTCAGAGTGATGGTGTTTGTCCTCCCAAATCACCATCAAACATGATGGGCCCTGCTCTCCTGGAGATGGCTGAACACTTGACTGTCCATGGAAAGCAGTGAATTCATTCCTTGTTTTGCTTTGCTTGTGGGAGTGACTTTTGTTTTTCTTATTAAACTGTCTTTATCTCAACCCATGAGTTTTCTATCTTTTGCCCTTATCTACCTGGTAGATCTTCCAAGGCCATATCAGCTAGGAAAAAAACACAGAACTTGCTTCCTAGAAAGTTCCAAAATGCTAGCATTTTTCTACTTGGGAAATAGAAATTAATATGAACAAATTAAAATAATGAATAACATAGTATTTTCCATTACTTCTGTCAGATTTACTTTTTCTTTCATTTTCTGTTTCCTGTCTTTCATCTTTTTATTTCCTTTTTTTTTTTCCGCCTTTACCTGGCACTTGTCTTTTTTCATACTTGCAATTCAATTTCTTCTTTTCAGCTTTGGTCAACAATATTACAATAGGTACTCATAGCTGAAGCTCTCCAAATGCATCATATAGCTGAAATATAGCTTCAAATTGCTTAGAGAATCCAGTAAAACAGAGTGCTCTCTCTTTTTAGGAGTGGATGTCAGGAGCATATAAGCTATGCATCAGCCAAGGTCAGACAAGAACGTCATAGCAGTCGTAGGAAAGGGACAGATACCCTGCAGGTGTTTGATGAGGCTTTTAAGATTTTATTAATAGATTAGGCACTGGGCATTTAATGCTTTACTAATTGTTAATGAAATGTATTTTTTTTTTAAATTCTTATGCCATTACAAATTATACTGTATTACTAGAAGGTGTATAACAAAATTCAGAAAGAATGTATTTACCTTTTTTTCCAACAACTCTATTTATGTAAGGTTAGTGTAAGAATGTGGGTTTAAAAAAAATATACATACATGTACTTTTACAGAAGTAAGTAACTATGAGTTTCCATAGCTTTGCTATCACTTCTTTATGTATTTATTCAGAGATCAGCAAGATAAAATACAGGAAAACAAATGTAATAGTCTTTGATTAAAAGAAGATCATTAAAAGAAGATAGTCCTATTTTGTATGTATCTTGCTAACACTTCATATTTCTCTCCAGGATTCCAAGAAATAAAGCATGGTATCATGAATGGTGAAGTTTACCCAGAAACACACAGTCCTACAAGACATTTCATAAGCAGTCTAAATGAGTGATGTGGATACACACATAGCTGTGGGGCAGAAAGTTCAAAACTAATGGAGTTCCTCACCTCTCAGCTGTTGAGGTGTCTACACCTTGCACTCACACTGCAGGAAGCCTTAAAAAAACTTTAAAAAAAAAACAACAAAAAAGCCTCCCCCCCACCATCCAATAATTTTCTTCCAAGGAAAGATTTATTCAGTATATTCACAGAATATTAAGGGGCAAACAAGTTTTCACTTAAAAAATAAACCTTCACCACCCATCTTTTCTTAGTTTGGATTTCTGGGGCAAATGTTCCACAGAATTAAAAGCAAAAGATCATCTTTCATCGTTATAAAAAAAAAAGTCCAAGACCTAGAAGCACAGCAATACTTCAGTCAAATTATTTATTCTCACTAACTTTTTAAATGAACACTAGTAATTTAGGTACTCTGCACCCTCTAGGGATCCTTTAACACCAATAAAAACATGTTATCCAAACACAAGAGCTAAAAGACAACCAATCATATTTAACAGCAAAACTGATAATGTTCCTAAATAGATGATTAGTCAAAGAGCACTAGGTTATTTTATGACACTTTGCAAAAAGAATTACACTTTTTTTTTCTCATTTTAGATCAGTCATTCCTGCTATTGTTGTCAAATTAATATGGTTTTAAATCTATATCTGTTTGTTTATAAAAGATCTAGATACAATAAGAGGTAAATTCCCTTATTTTCTTATTGATTTTAATTTGTAATCTGTAAGTATGACTGATTCAAATAAATTAAATATTGTTTCCTCTCTTTCCCCATCCACTCAACCCAAACCAGTGGAATCTCAACTATTAATCTAATCATCTTCAGTCATATGAAAAAGGATGCCAATTTTAATTTTATAGATTCAGGAAACATGAATAAAAACACCTGATCTACTGATAAAGGACACCAAATTGGGAGGAAGAGAACTTATTTTCTTTCCTCTTTATTGTGGCATACCCACAACTCATTTAACATTTTGTTGTTTGGGGTTTTGTGGGGGGGGATATTTGGGTTTTTTTGGTTGTTTATTTTTCCAATAAGTAGAAATAAGTAATTTGTATTAGATTTCAATTTTCACTTTGACCTTTCACAAATATCTTGTATAAAACTAAATATCTACTCTCTACTTCTTGTTGAACATTTGTTTTCTTCTGGATCCATTTGATCCAAAAGTCACGGGTTTCTTATGAACAGCATAAGGTACCAAAGAGGCTTCAACTCAGAGCCCTGATGATCTGACTTGTTATTACTAGCATCTGCTAATTCAGGTAACTGCTCTAATATCCCACACTGTTTATAGTGAGAGAGTAAACATTTCACTCTCATTCAGGTCTGATGCCACCATCTTTTATTGTTGACTCTTGGAATATCTCTGAGTGGGTCAGGTTTCTTACAAAAGAGATTAATCTCAACTCAGTGGTTCTCAATATTTCAATGTAAATTTTGAGGTCTGTTTAAGGATTCATTTCCTCTCTGTGAAATGAAACAAAATTAGTTTTTATTAAGAAGCATTTGATTTCTCTCTATATGTATATATCTCCTATATTTGTTCAATTACTCTTTAGAAATAGCAGGGGGCATGTAATTCATTGAGCCCGTCACTAATGGGGACAACACTGCCTTAAGCTTTGATGGCTTGTGAGTGGGATGAACAGTAGCAATTAAATTCACACAGAAGGACTGAGAGTAAAGAGACCATGGAGGGGAAACAACAGTCACTATGGAAATGTAGAGTCATCAAAACATACATCTGCCTTTACCATGAAGTAGCTTGTTTTACAGTCTAATCGTTTTTCCTTCTGTCATGATCACAAAATAAATTTACTTGTAATTGATTGCAAATACTCACTGCCTGCAGCCCTTTGAGTGCTGAAGTTACCAACCTGATAAAAGCCAAAATGCCCTTGCTGGAAATTGCTTAGGCAAATAGGATGCACTCAGGGTTAAATGCTATGTGCTGTCAGTACCCATGGGGGTATGACAAGAAAGTTTCTGAAGAAAGTATTTCACAGGCATGGTTCTGTCAAAGCATCATCTGCTTCCAAAGCAGTGGACTACAGTCCCAGGAACAAACTGCATGTCAGAAGCCTAACTCTGGGTTACATTTATCTGACAACACACCCTACCACATACCCATAAGCACAAACCATATTACTAAACAAATGAGAAGTAGACTAGCATCACAAATCAAAAGCGTGCAGCAACCACACTGGTTACCAAACAGAGCTCAGGCTGTAAATGCAGTAAAAAAAGCATTTCATTATTGGAAACCTTTGACTCCAAGGAGGCACCTAGAGTTCCAAATGAACCAGCACTTTCTAGGAAGATCTTTTTAACTTTTAACTGATTGTTGTCTTGATATCACTTGATACATTGTGGGTCATAAAATCATAGAATGATTTAGGGCTGGAAACAACCTTAAAAATAATCTAGTTCCAACCCTCCCTACCATGGGCAGGAACACCTTTATTAGACCAGATTGCTCAGAGCCCCATCCAACCTGCCCTTGAACACTTCCAGAGAAGGTGTATCCACAACTTCTCTGGGCAGCCTGCTTCAGTGCCTCACCACACTCACAGAAAAGAATTTCTTCCTTTCTACACCTACTCCCTTTCAGTTTAAAGCCATTCCCCCTTGTTCTGTCACTATATATCCTCATAAAGCATCTGTCCCCGCCTTTCTTTAGGCCCCCTTCAGGTACTGGAAGGCTGCTCTAAGGTCTCCCCAGTCACTTGAGTTCTAATTCTTAAATGTATTCCTAAAAAAACTATTTCCTTTTATTTTGTTACACTAACTTCTGAGAGTACTCAAGGTACCTGAAATGACAGCAGTTATAAAATTGTAACTCTCATCATTATCTAAGCCAGTGGGAAAAGGAGTGGGAGGAAGCAGCACACCTGATTTATACACCCTGAATTTTTTGCTCCAGCAAAACCTTTTGTGGAAGTTATGGCACAGAAACATGTCTCCCTTGAGCTTTTATACCTGCAAGCAGTACAAAAACAAATGCACTTTCCACTGGATGTCCAGCACTCTTTAATCCAAAGGGCCCCTCTGGGGTACCTTTCCCAGAACAAGGAAGAGACACTCAAAATTAAGTGCTGGCAGTATACAGACCAGGATCCAGATGGTTTGATCTCATTCCTGGACATACTGCCACCTGTTATCTACATTTCTCATCAGAACTTGTGCATTGCATATTCGGAAATACATGCTGACATGTTTAAATGAGGTTGTTTTTCTGTCCAGATATTTGGCAGTGGGTCATCCTGCTTTGTCACCATACACCAGATAAAGGCATCTTCATGTTTGAGGATTCCTGAGGGGTTTTTTTAACTTCTCAGCATTTACATGTGCAATAAGACAATTTGCGTATAATTTCTTATGTCTGCTTGCCCATTTAGAAAACATACAGCCCTACTGAAGCTACATTTCTTTCTCTGCACCCAGGGAAGAGCTGCCCTCGCTATGTCATTGCTCAACCAAAAATCCTTACTGAGCATGCAGTCCATCACGTAATGGAAGCCACACAAATGTCATGATAATCCTGTGCACAGTCCACTGATTTACAAGCAGACCTCTAATGCCAAGTTAAACGTGCACATGTATGAGGTGACCTTGTGCTGGGTGTGTGGGGCCCAGAACCAGGGGGTTTCCTCAGCCAGATGCCTCCTTGCTCAAGGTAAAAATGAGTTTTTGCCATGCAGTTGATAACTCAGGTTCTTCCTCTAAATCTATACTTTATTGAGATATTAATCATCTGTAGTGAGGCTAAAAATAATTTCCAGGGTAAAATATGTAAGCATTTCAGCTGTAAATCAGACAGCATTTAGTCTAGTAGCTATAGAAATAAAATTGGAAACATGAACTCCAGTTGATCAGAAAATAGTCAGATGAACCTAGCATAACTGGAGAATTCATGTTAACTGAGTAAATCTCCTGACTAGGAATCACCACAGTTTTGCTTTTCTTTCCGGCTGGGTATTGAGGCTGAAGGACTGACTCTTCTCTGAATATTTTGAATTATGTAACATATAATCACATGCACACAACATATACAAATCTCTAGTTTCACATTTACATCTCTGAAAATGCCTATTTTTTCCTTCCCTGTTCTGGTATGTAATGTCAATTAAAAAAATCAGACTCTTCTGGCCAAAAACATGTGAGCTGCAGTACCAATCAATATCTTTATGTTTTAAATAGCACAGGTTAAGGGACTTCTACATTTTCTAAACATTGTACCTCTTCTTCTGAAGCATACTTTCATTATAATCAAAGTACACTGTCCTCATACCATTCTCTTCTGTCATCTGTATATCACAAGTTTTTCACTCAATCATATTAAATAGTATTTGGAAAAGGTTATATAAAAGATAATGCAAGTATAAAAAGTTGGTTTTTTTTTTCTCAGTGTGGGTTTTAAAGCAATCAGTCTTGCAATAAACAAGAGACTCTCTTGATAAGAACTGTTCGTATTTGTCAGGCATATTTCCCTAAAAAGAGTTGACTTGATATTAATAGCAATCTGTCATTCTCCCTATCAATCAGGAATTGCAATCAGCCACAAACACACCCTCTAGTTCTCCTTCAATCAGGGAAACAGTGCAGAAACTCAACTGCAAGTATTTTATAAATTCATAGAGGGAAAAAAATCCATCAGAAACTGTTGGGGCCACATCATGATACTTTTATTTAAACTATAAATTTTCTTTCTCTGTGAGCAGTTTTATAATTTTATCAGGGTTGTCAAGCATTAGCACAGGCTGCACAGGGAAGTGGCTTGAGTCACCACCCCTGGAGGTATTTAAAAGATGTGTTGATGTGGCACTGAGGGACATGATTTAGTGGCAGTCTTGGCAGTGCCAGGGTAATGGTTGAACTCCATGACCTTAAAGGTCTCTTCCAAGCAAAATTATTCTATGATATTCTGTGGGTCTTCATATGAAGGAGAGCACTAAGGGTCGCCAGATCTAGGGCTGAGTGTTTTGGGAAGTTTAGGTTTACAGTTATTAAGAAAGAGAGAATCAGTGTTGAAACAGTTACCACTTAACACTAATGAAAATATATCCCTTTTTTCCAGGTACTTTCTGGGAATGGAAAAGTAGGTTACCTGTCAGCACTTCCCAAACAAGCTCGGCAATAAAGCACCAGAGCAGACTCCCCATTTCCCAGCAGTGAGGTATCATTAAAAAAACACCATGAATTTTAAACCAGGAAGCTTCAGCTTTTTTGAAGAGCTTAAGACACTAGCAAAACAGATTGTTTCTCCCAATGGTATGTTTAAACAAGCAAGGTACTTTCAAAGTGGTACTGTATAGAACAGAATTTCACTTATGTGTGGGTTTGTGATGCAAATACAAGCTTCTGAAATGCCTTGCAGATTATCCTTCATCATCAAGGAGAGACTTCATTACATACTACTAAGACTGCAGTCTCGGGGCCATATGCTTCAATTCCCTTATGGGAAATTTCATCCAGGGACAGAAAATCCTACTAAATATTTGGCAGTTTTTTACAATCATAGAATTGTTTAGTTGAAAAAGGCCCTAAAGACCACTGGGTCCAACTGTTAATCCAGAACTGCCAAGTGCACAACTTTAACCATATTCCCAAGTGGCACATCTACATGTCTTTTTAATACCTCCAGGGTGTTAAACTTCCTCTCTGAACAGCCTGTTTCAAAGCTTCAAAACCCTTTGCGGTTGTTAGAAATCAATTATTTGGGGCTTTAGAAACAACATTAAATAGTTTGGGGGTAAGGATTTTATTTTTATGTTTTCACCATGAAGATTATCTTAAAATACTCTAAGAAATTCATATTTCATGCATCACATCCAAAAATCAGGAGAAATATTTCTTTAATTTGTCTGAAATATTATGTGTAGTAACTATAACCTTGACTGAAAGTCCTCAGAGATCCTTGGGAACCTTTCTATTGGCTCTAACTAGGTAAGCCCATATTAATACTTATTTCGTTGCAAAATTCTTGTAACAATCAGCAATATGTACATACTCCTTAAAAGAAAAAAGAAAGTTTTAAAGTCAAAGCATTTTAAACTAGACAATTTTTAGACTGAATTCTTGAAATGTGGAAATGTTATTTTTAAAGTATGGCTACCTGCAGCCATTTTTTTGTACTCCAATTGTTGCCTAGTGAATTCACTGTCCTGTAAAAAAAAGCATCTAATAAAGGTCTAAAGCATCTAAGATGAGGTATTATAGCTCTTGTGCTATCACAGGATGTTATTCTTGAGCAAATTCATTTTGTGACATCAGAACAGGAAAGCAGTTTAGTGTTCAGAGTAAAAAAAGATGTTCTTTGGTAACTTTGGAAGCAAGAGTAGAAGGAGTTTTAAACGCTGCAATTGCCAAAAATTGAGTTTGGGTAAACCACAGAACACTAGTTCTCCAGAAGAAATGTGGAAGATGAGTTACAAATTATGTGTGCGTATATATGTGTGTGTGTATAAATATAAAAAATTTGAATCTAAATATTTGGCAATACAAAATTTCTCTTGTTTAATGTTAGGTGTCTACTAAGTATAAATTCTTCCTATATTTGATACTTCTTAAAAGCTACCAATGATCTTCTTATATGTCTCTTTCAAATACTCATTAAACAAATATTCTAGAAAATATCTGGGGTTGAAGTTGTATCTTTTGCTCAAAAGTAGTTAACAAATACACTGCAGAATTTCCATTAAAGAATTGAAATATACCTAAAAGGGCAAGAACTAAAAGCCAGAAAAAGAATTTTCATATGAATCATTAGACCCAAGTAAAGTACATTACATTGACATTTTAACATTAAATACCAAATCTTAAAAACATCAGATTAATACTGATTTAAAACCATTTTAACTACCTTACTTTCTAAATTATAATTATATTTATTAAGAAATGTAAGTCTCACACTTAAGGGATCAATACAAAATTATTTCAGTCCATATTTTGGTCAGATCATCACACAGATCCTTCTGCATTACATATTAATCATAGTACCCTGTAAACTGAAGTCAGTCATGAAGCTGTTCTGGTAAGTTATGGTGAGCTTATTATTTTGAAAACACTATATAAAAATGCAATAATTAAAAAGATTATTTTACAGGAGTCATACAGGATGACTTACTCTGCTTAACAGATGTACAGTTTTAGGAAGACATTAAGCTATTCTACACTGCTATTTGTCTTTCATGTGTACTTTTCTTCTGCTAGGCAGCTAAGAAGAAAATATGTCTTTGCCTCTGTCCTTGATTTTCTTGGCTCAGTGTATTACGAAAGTCATATATACTAACAATCGCGTGTATTTAAATATTCAAAATATTTTTACTTAATTCTGAGGCACAGCAACCTGAAGTTCTGGATATAGCAACACCACTGGGAATGCACCCCATGCCTAAATTGGGAAAGTACCTGTAGTCTCCCTGATTGTCACAGAAATGCTCCAACTTGATGACAGAAAGAGCCAACAATGTCACTTAACAAGCTTGTAACACTCCACTGCAAGAAAGTCTTAGTCTCAGAATGATATTCTTTTGTTCTGAGGCAGCTAATGCCTTCTGTGCAATCAGATATTAGAGGCAAGTCACAGACATATCAATGTGATTCTACCATATACAGCAACACCTGAACCCAGAGGAATATTTTTTTGTTCCTTTTATCTATTGGTTCCTTTGAAAATAATTTTGAAAATTGTCATACTTCAGTAGCTTTTAAAATAGCTCATTTATTAAAAAGTCGTATAGTTTTTTCTGTAAATTATTACTATAATGAATGTGGTGCACTTGAAGGACAACGTTATCAAAAGACACAGAATGCAAAATAAAACATGGTGTTTGAAGTAAGAATCAAAGCCCATGAAGTCCAGTAGAACAAGACTAACATTTAATTAAATTGGATTTCTCATTCTGGAAGTGAATGATAAATGGCATTAATGTATTTTACAATGCTTTAAATCATTACACATTCTCATATTTATGTTGTTATCAAGCATGTCTAGACATGGCTGCAATGAAGTTCTATGTTTTACCCTTTTAATTAGGGCTTTCTGCTCTGCTTTTGCTAACAGCTCTGGCAAGAGTAATTTGCTATAATCAAAATCAAACATATGCATAAAAGTTCAATTAGAAATTCACCATCTTTGTAGGAATACAGCTTTTGCATTTAATACTGGAACTGAATTTGAGTTATTGTTTGTAATTTCTATTAGAGGGATCAAATTAGTCGACTGCGCGAAAAGTTACCAAACAGACAAGTTGAGAAACTAATGACTAGTTTTCCATGGAGTCAGTAAAACAATTAGCCTAAAACATCCTGTATTTTTAGCATGAGAAGCATCTAGGCATGCATCAAAAGTAAAAATAAATTAAAAACAATGCAAAAGAACTATTAACCTTCTATCAATTCCATGCGTTTCATGACTCTAGAAAAAGATGTATTTTGTTCTATATGCAACATTTTCATAATGTAAAATTACAACTGACCCCTGCTTTTTCTCCTCTATTTTTTTTTTCTTTTCCATGTGTAGATTTTTGTACGTTTGGTTTTGGTGGTTTGGTTTTTTTTTTTTGTTTGGTTGGTTGGTTTGGGGTTTTTTTGTTTTAGTTTTTTCTGCCTCCCAAAACCACAGAGAAGTCTCGGAAAGGCATAAACAAGTCTGCCTCACCCTCATGCTCCATCCTCATTCACTGAGACTGATTCCCAAGCTGAAACTTTGGACACACAAAAAAGAATCTCACCTTTCAGATACAGACTGTCAAACTAAATCAAGTGTCAAACAACACTTTCCACAGACTGTAAACACCAGGAATGCTTGAAAAAAAGGAGTCCTGGAAAGAAAACAAGCTTTGATTCCTCCTGGAAAGAAACAAACTTTGATTCTTTGCCTTTGAAGCCTGAGTCTTTTCAGATGAAGTTACTACAGAGGAACATTCTAAAACAAATCATGTTTTGTAAGAGAACTCAAAGAATTCAAACAACTTGGGTAGAAAGAAACCAGATTTTAAGGTAACAAAGGTTTTTCTCCTGTGACAAGAGGGAAAGTAGAGGTTAAAATGAATTTGGATTACCAAAACCACGCAGAGCAGTTGTGTGTATGTTGTTGGTCTTTGCTGCACAGTGGATGTCTACCCTTGTGAATGTACCTACCACAGTGTTTACTTCAGTCAATAACAAGAAGCAGATCCTTTCAGGACAATTCTTTTAGGAGGAATATAAAAGAAGGACTCTACAATGGAATATTATTGTCCCAGGCTGTCTCAGCCAGTTTGCCAGAACTTGTTTATGAGAAGAAACTGCAAAAGCAAATATATCAGCCATTGTCTACCAGATATTTTAAGCCTTGAAAAAAAAAACAAACACCCATATGGTGGCTAACAATTTAAAAATTGACTGAAAATCCACAATGGAAAAGTGAGGACACAGTTTAAGCTTTTGAAAACAGTGTACACAGAGATACTGTGTACAACAGAAAGTGGTGGGGACAAAGATGAGAAGGGTGATCTTTCCTGCGAAACAGAGAGTAGCTGACTGGAATGGAGTTATTTGGAATGGAATTATATGGACTACAATGGAAGTTCAGATGTCTCCACCACATAGAAAAAACCTGTATTTTTATGTCAACATGGTAAGACCTTATCTAGAATCGGGCACACACCATCTCTTCTTCTCACATCTTTTATCATCAATAAAATATAAAATATGCTTACAAGCATGAAAACTTGGAAAGTTTACCCTCATTTTAACTTTTATGCATCTGTGTGTTTGTGCATGGACAGTATGTAATCTTCATTCCTGTTTACTTGTCTTTTTCTTTATGGGAAATGTTGCACTTCTACTTAGAATATAATAGCTCTGTTGCATTTAAAAATGCAGGTGTCCTCATTTATCTCTTTCAAGCTAAAAAATCTTCATTTCTTTACTCTAGGGCAGCTGGCTATAAACATACCAGTATGTTTCTGCCAAAAAGCTCAGATTTCCTAGCCAAGTTTCTTCTGACTGTGAAAGATAGGAGCACCAACTCTGTTCTAGCAGCTCAGACCACACACCTTGCAATAAGCAGAGCTTGGTGGTGATAACTTTAAGCTCTCTACCAAGTAGTTAGGAGCAGATTGTTAGATGCAGAAAATCATTCATAACAGACAGTCATGCTGTTACATATGGTTTTACATCATCCAGATCTTTATGTTGTTTAAAGTCTCTTTAGCCATACATGGAACTGATCAAAATATGAAAAAGGCTCACTGACAATTTTAGAGTTTCTAGGTCTTTTAGTCTGAGGATTGGGAAGCTTTTAATTCAAGGGAAAAAAAAAAAAAAAAAAAAGACACAGTATACAGGATGAAGGCTACTTAAAAGCGATACTGAGGTAAGTAAAATCTTGACTACATCAGCCAGGTCTAACTTGTTTGATGATTCTGGTATGTCCTGATAAAACAAGCAACATCCAGGCAATTGCTACAGGGAAACTTTTCTCAAGAGCTCTGTACTGTATCTGCCCCTGTTTAACTATTCCTGGCAAAGAAATAAAGATGAATAATGCAGATTGAACAGTTTTAGATGCTTATACCATGTTTGATGACAGTAACAGCTACTTGGTTTAGTTAAGCCAAAATCCAAGAAAATTTGCTTGGGGTGACCACAAGACCATGGGCTGCTTATGCCAACCACCTAGACTGGAAAGCAATTAGTGGTGGGAAAAACAACCCCTTGGGAAAGCCAATGTCCAAGAGAAAGCAGAGGGCTGAGCTCAAACCACTGTGCATAAAGTGCTGGCCACCAGCCAGAAGTCAGACTCATCAACTACCTGGAGCAAGTGCCCCCTTCCCCCAAGTCCATGGTGCTGGTTACTGCTGCCACTGCAGAAGTGGTTTGATGGTGTATATGAGGTTTTATCTATGCCTGCAGAACAGAAATCATTATACACATGGCAGAGCCATCCCACTTTTTCTATATTACTGTATAGATTTTAGGTTGTTGAGGGTGTGGCTCTGTTCTTTTGGCTATCTCAGCCCTCAATTTTCCCCGTGGCTGAATCAGACCTTCATGTCTCTCTCTTCCTCTCTTTAGAGCATTGGAAAATTTATGTCTTGATTGAGCAGCATAAAGTATTAACAATCATAATATTGACAGTAATTAAATATTTCATGTCTATGTTCTATTAAGATATTGTTCCACACCTCTATGTTCAAAACTCACAGTTCATCCTCATCCTTAGGCCAAATTATATTTATAGCATGATATAACACTTTGACCTAGATAAATTTGCAAAGAGAGAATATGCATAAGGTGAAATGGATTTAAAGGTGTGTAAAACACAGAGGTAAAAATCAGTTTTAATAATACATACTTTTCTTATTAGTTTGTTTTTTATAATTTATGAGAGTCAATTATTCTTCTGTTACCTCTGATAAGGCTACATAAAGGGTGAAATAAGAGTAAAAGGTGAAGGCAAACTTCTGTATAAAGCTATCTGACTTTTCTTAACTTTGCAGATTGTATACGTGCAGAATAACTGCATGACACATGCTTTATTTGCTCAGTTGTTTTGTTTTCTGTTTAACAAAAAACCCAAACCAAACCAAAACCAACCAAGCAAAAAACCAACAACAAAAAACAAAGAAACAAAACAAACAAAAAAAACCCACAAAAAACCCAAAACAAACAAACAAACAAAGGAGTTATGCTATATTCAATATGGCAAAGCCCTATAGGATAAAGATTTTGTTCAGTGCACATCACTGAAGACCCAACAGTGACTTAAGAAACTACTAAAAAATTTCTTCTTTTTTCAGTATCACTTTCTCTTAGGATAAAAATGGAGGCAGAGCAATATTAACTGAGAAAACCAGGTAACATAATAAAATCATTGCTTTCTGCTTCTAGAAACCACACTGATTTTATTTATCTCTGGTTTGCATTTAACAGTCCTTCATGATCCATTTAAGCAATTTGTGATGTTCAAAGTTTTCAGCCTAAAGTGTACATATAAGTGTAAATTAATAGGTCAGAGCTGGTGAAGTCTAAATATTCCCAAATACAATAAAATACATATTTTGTGTGTGATTTTCCTGAATATGTGGAATTATGTGCTAACTATATCCCTAACATCTTTTGAATAAATTATGTCATAGTTTTAGACAATTCTGCTTTAAGTATGTCTCAACAAAGAGATGGTTTGGTTGAGTAATCTCAGCCTTTATACTGCCTCCCTTGGAAACATATTTCAGGATGATTAAAACACATTTGTCAAGAACTAGGATGCTTCAGGCATTCATAGAGTGATTTGGATTGAAAGGAGCCTTCAAAGATCATCCAGTCCAGGCCCCTGCCGTAGCCAGGGACATCTTCCACTAGACCAGGTTCCTCAAAGTCACATCCAGCCTGTCCTTGAATACATCCATGTACTGGGCATACAGAGTTTCTCTGGGCAACATTTTCCAGTGTCTCACCACTCTCATTATGAAGAGCTTCTCCATTTGTTCAGTCTAAATCTGCCCATCATTGACCCTGGTTTCTGTCACTGCATGCCCTTGTAAAAAGTCTTTCTACGTCTTGCTTATATTGCGATTATATATAGCAAGACTGCAACAAGGTTTCCCTGGAGTCTTTTTTTCTCCATCTTTATGCAGTAACTTCTCAGAAGCAGACACAAATAGCCATTCTCACTTTAACAATAGGTCCCAATCAAGCTCAGAGCTCCACTGTGTAATCACACAGCAACAACAGGTACTTGACCATACAGAGTACAGGTTGCCAAAGAAAATGGCAGCAGCACATGTATCTGTCTTGCATTATGTTCAGGGTTGCAGTGCAAATGACCCAAGAATTTAATTTAGTTTCCAAATTTCTGAATCTCAAACAAGCTTTTTAACAAAATTAAACTTTCCTTTATCTATGCAGACATCCAAAAATTAAAGCAAGAACAAAACAGCTTTTTTCTAATTTTTTGAAGTTCACCTTCTTTATCCTGGACAACTGAGAAGTAAGTCAAACCATAATAAGTATGTTGTGCCATTTGTATCACATCTACATTATATTTTACACAAAGTTGGATTCTGTTGTTTTGTTATTGTTACTCTTAAAAAAAATTCTAGAATACCTTAAATATTTCTTCTTATATATTCAACAGAGAGGTAAAGTTCATACTGAAAATATGCACTCAGATTTGCATATGGATTTTTCAACTCCCTTTCCTCCTGGCACAACATGCTGTGCATGCACAATATTGAAATTTAACAGTAATATGCTAAAGCATTTCATTCCCTGGTAATTCCTTTGCAACAGTGAGATTTGTCTACTTACTTCTGTGGCATAAATCTCCAGCATTAGCAATTGTTATAACAAAAGTAGCAGCAAGAAAAGAGACAGTTTGAGCCTCTAAACATCATACATTTCCAATACACAGTGCACTTATTTCTTAGTCATTAGAACTGACATGGTGTGTGGGACCTGAAGGATGTGTTTGCAAATGACTTTCAGAGAAAGTTGAATATGTAATCAAAGTTATTTATGAACTTGCTGCAGCAGAACTCTCTTGTAGTAGCATGAACTGCATTCTCAGTCAAAAAAATTTCACTGATATAGCTCTCCACAAGAAGCCTCTCTAATGTAAATGCCTTTGTCAGCATGGGGGATAGGAAAGAAGGAACATGATAAAAGGGAGTTTGCAGTTATCACAGCCCTCAAGAAAAATATAGAAGGGAGAAGAGTTTTTACACACATGGTCAACAAATAGAAACTAAGACTTAGGTATTCAAAATTTGTGAAGATATTGCATATCTAACTGCAGTAGAGTAACTCTAAAATAAAAAGTAGGTGGAAAGCATAAAATTAGGGTCAGAAAAAAACAGATATAATACTATGCTTTAGTGTTCATGCTAAAACCTACATAAACATGTAGGTAAGAATTCATTGACAAATTTTACATCAGATGTGACAAAGGTTATTGCGTTAGACGGTCATTTTTTCATCACCCATGGATTTGCTTTGATTTCTATACAGTTCTATTTAGTGGGGCCCCATTCCACTTGTTCCTTTCTAAAACCATTTCCAAAGTCATCACCATTATTTACTTCAAATATTTTGTAATTTTGCTTAGTTCAGAAAAAGAGAAAAAGAAAATTTTCCAAAATGGATCCTAAATAACATTTACCTGCAAGAAATTCAGAGGCAACTTGCTTACTGATGTTTACTAGAAAAATCAGCACAAGCACTTTGCTAAATGCATTAAAATCACATGTAATGACAACAGTAGCCAGTGACTGCTTGCTTGTGTTTATAGAGTAAATCTATCAGAAACCTAATTAATCACAGACACGGGATTAAACTGTTCCTCCTTTTAGCTTCCATTCTTGACTTTAATCTCTGCAAACCAAGCCCATTCTATTATTATAATGACAGCTCTGATTGTTGTATTGGAACAGCTCCAATAATTTTTCAGGGGGAAGAAATTATGGAGATTCTCTCTCCCAAATTTTGTTCTATTAACATGGCTTGATTTGCAAAGGTTTGTGGCTTCCTGGTTCTGACTTTCAATTTACAAAGCCCAAAGATTAAATAGCAGTAGAGTAACCCAGTAAAGAAGGAAAGATGATATATTTGCTTTTAGAGGGGCCCCTGGGAAGCTCCAGTAAAAGCAGGAGAGTACTGAACTCTACTTTCTTTCAATATCTCAGAGATTATCCCAGCATTCAGCAAGAAATAGAAGTGTAGTAGTGGCTAAAGTATAACAAATAAGTTTTTGTGTTGTAATATGACAACTGGGAGTTAATTTTGACTTTTATATGAGTTGGAATACAGTGCATAGGCAGACATAATGCTGTGTCTGAGACTGTCAGCTAAAACAAACTTAAGTCATTAGAAAGAGTAGGGAACGTGAGAAACAACTCAGTATCAATAGGGACAGGGAAGTGCAATGTAGTCAGCTCTTTCTATTTATGACTTTGCAGGGACAATACACAGGCCTAGATAAAACCTTTTTTTCCATTCTGTGCTCATGTGTTAAATTCAAATTCTGATTCCTAAAGTGAGTATAAAATCCTTATGCGCAGTAAAGGAAAACTAGTAAGTAGAAATTCGTGGGTTTATGTTTAGGTATTTCTTCAGATTAAATTGACCTTCTCACAATGTGAATGTCACAGCTACACTCTTTTTTCCAATATCTTTTGCCAGGAGGTATTCCTATCCACCCTTGCTCTCCTTGACATCCTATCCACATCCAAAAGAAAAATTCCAATTTTTTTCCTCGCAGTGTTTCTTCCTTTTTCTCCTCCCTTCTTTGCTATTATTGTATTGATTTACTGGAAACTTAATGGAATTTCTGTTTCTATCTTTACTTAACACACTATTAGCTCCTTCATCAAATTTTTCACTTCCTACTAGTCCTCAGGTAGTATATCTCAGGCAGCTCACATTTTTACTTTCATTGAATACCTTCTTGAATGTAATCATAGACTCTTATGACAAAGATTTTCCAGAATCTGTTTGGCCAAAAGTGCTTGATTAAAGAATAACAATTTTATCACATGATCTTTATGTTCTTTGCACAAATCAATAAGACAACTAATACAACCTACCTGCTTACATCAGTAACACTTTCCTGAAGTCCCTCTTCTGCATGACAGTCTGCAGAATGCCCCACAGCGAGCTCCTGTTGTTATCTGAATATTACATTTATTGAGAGATGCCTCTGCCCGAATTAAGGTGCCAATGAGACCATATGTTGAAGTTAACAGTATGGGTTTTAATAGCAAATGCCTCCCCCCACAAACCCAGACAGAGCTGATTTTCAGCACAGCTGCTGGGCTTGGCTTTCCTTGTGAATACATTCTTCTCCCCCAGCCTTGTTTACTTCTTCCTAGACCTGAGATAATTGGATAGTAGTGCCACATTTATCTTATCTCAGGTTCCTGTCAGGTGGCTTAACTTCGTGTCCCAATTCCCATCAGGAGGCATATTAGGGCTTTGGTGGTCACAGACGAGCACTTGTTTCTTTGCATGGTTTGCTGCAATGGGCAAAGTACTTCGGTGATTTCAAACATGTTTGAGCCATTAACCATTTCAGTCTCCCACAGTTCCCTCACCTGATAAGAGTACTCCCTTGCTAACAATATCTTCAGGAATCCGAGAGTAGGGAACAGGCCTGTGGAAAGTGAAGGCTTTACCCTGCTCTCCCAGGGTTATGGATTTGAGGCCATGCCTGCAGGACCGGAGACAGATGTTCTATCACTTCAGAGCAATTGCCCTGGCCAGTGTCCCTGGCAGATCTTATGACCCAGTCAGTGGATTCCAATCCCCTCAATTTATTTAGAGACTGAAACTGTGCCTTTCTTGCTCTAAAAATATCTTCACATCAGATTTTTTTGTTACCATGATTACTCTCCCTTGGCTTATACTATTCACCAGGAATTAATACAATCTGTGACTCAAAAGGTCATAAGAAATTGTTTTACTACAAGATACAGACTAAAGTGAGCTCTGCACACACACTGCCTATTATCTTATATATATCAAGGAGAAAAAGTGTTAAGATTTTACGTGTCTTATGAGCTTCGATTCTTCTAAATGTTACCAAATTCGAGGGGAAAAAAACCCAACAATTTTAAACATTGCCCTCTCATAAAAACTCTGTAAGATAGGCCAGTGAAAACAGGACTTTTCAGCGGCTTCTCCACAAGATAAGAGATACACATCTGGGAAGATATATGCATACAGCACATGCATTGTACAGCTATGCTGCACAATATTCAAATTCATAGGTGTGAGGTCCTTCCCTTAAGGGGAAGGCATATCACACAACAAGAGCTCAGAATGAACTCACACTGGCTTATAGGTTATTTGGCCCCATACTAGTGCAAAACAATTACAGCAAATCTCAGTAACTTTGCCCCGCAACAAAACAAGTTCTAATAGCAGATTCAAAATCCTATGCAAATATATTAATATTGCCTTAAATATCATCATTAACTGAATATCAATTGAGATAAATGGAAAAAAGGATTTTACATAATAAGAATTACTAAAAGCTTTTATGCCTCATTATTTTTTGCTATCATTAAAGATTTTCTACAATTTATATTGCTACACAGGTGTGAAAAGTGTTTCCTCTAAAAAGTTTAATTCAAATACACTCTTTCTGAAAAAATGTCTTCTTTTGAATTTGCCCCAAATAAAACTGTAATGGTTCTAAATTGCAAATATATTGATTCAGCTTTTGTACTGTGGACCACATAGAATACTACATAATTTTGCCCCAATCTCTTTCTTCTCAAAGCTGCAGCCCACAGTATCACAAGGAACGAGATGTGGTCACAGAGAACTTTAACAGAAAGATAGTATGAATCATAGCCCCTGGGAAACATTATGACAGCTTTCAAAATGAGAAATGAATGTCTCTATAGACAGAAGTTGAATTTTGCATGTAAATTTGTAACATTTTTTATTGCTTACTTTGTGATTCACTATTCACTATTTGCTCTTTGAGCTCCCCACTATTTCTGGTTTTTACCAGTGTCTAAAAGTTATAGACATAGGAATATGGGCTGTAATAAGTACTAATTATTTAATTTTAAAAATCAAACACATTAATAGAAGCATCTTTATTTGTAAACTAAAGCAATCAATGAATGTGCTGATGGTGGGGTAAAATAATTCCTAATAGTAATAGCAAAATAATTAGCAGCATGTAAATTAGAGAACCATTTTTTTCTCTGCATCATTTCCATCCCTCCTACTCTTGTTCATTACAGAGCATCCCTTCCCTCAAAGCAAACCACTCCTCATGCTGCTTGCCCGTAAGAAAAAAGTGACTGCCAAAAACCATGACACTCCAACCACATCTTCTTCCATCCCTAATTACTCAATCCTTAAAAGTTGACAGCAACATGTTTTCCCTTCCTCCCTGAACACAGGCACAATCTTTTTATACACAGAGGGAGTTGAAGGGCTTTTTTACCACACACTTGCATGACATAGACTTATCCATCAGATATCAGGTTATTAGGTTTTCAAGTAGTACCATATTAAAGTACTAGAGTTGTGTAGTGTCTATAATGAATTCCTTGCAGTCTTCTGCTACGTACATAGAGGAAAAATAGAATTTATGCATTACAGCCATAGAAAATGTATATTAATTTGCATTTAAAAGCAAACGGTTAAGATCCCTTTTAAAGGATCTGAGGCAATTCTGACTGGCTATGTTCATATGCACTCATCAGAAAAAATTTGAATAGATACTCAGTTTCAAAGCCACACGATAAAAAATGAACATTCACAGTTGAGTCTTCATGAATATTACAAGAGAAGCCCATTCTCCTGTCCTCCAAAAGAAGCATTCCACTGGATGTAGTTGTCTAGACACAGGCTTCACCTACAGTTCTATTAATGAACACATTTATTAATATCATGGTATCTCATAAAATGAGAGCTCTCAGCACCCTGAGACTGCAATAAAAACAATGTATGAGAATGCTGCACACGAACAGCACATGTGCAAATGAGACTTATTGCTTTTCCTTTGCACATAAGCACAGTTAAAGGAGGAGTCTGCAATTTTCCATGATTTTGTTTGCCAGAAAACTCTCTTTTAGCCCTAAGTCTCTGATTTTAGCTTTCCCAACATGACAGTATTTGAAAATGCCAGCAACAAACAAATAAATACGTTGATTAATTCACCATGATCACCCTTTCTTCTTGGCTTGTCACACAATAGTGATTTTGAGCAGATTAGTAGTATGCACAGATCAGAGGAAGAGTCAGTATGTTTTACAATACTTAATACTTTTTACTGATTTTTATGCTCTGAATGTTATGAAGTTGCTAGATATTGATCACTGAAGACAACACACTGCACTGTTGATTAAAAAAAGTCTAAAGGGAAATTCAGTATTTACTACCAACAAGACCAGAATATAAATGAGTAACATTTTTATTTCTGATGTTTAGTTAATCTAATTTGTTAGTTTATTGCCCTAAATTACTTTAATTCAGTCCCTTGCAAATATTTTCTATGAAAAATACAGCATTTTCTTTTTAAGAACTGCAAGCTTTTTGATAATTTATTTAGTATTACACAGGTGCTGGATTTAAAGTTTTTAAGTTATCCAGTCTAAAAAATAAACTGTTGTCTTTCCCTCTTTCCCAGTCAGGCTCGAGATATTTTCCCTGCATCATATTATCTGAAATCGCAGAATGATGAACAATCATTTTAAAAAATCATCATGCTGAGAGACACACTCAGTGCTGAAATTTTCAGTCTGAACACTTGAGGCTTGGCAGTATCACAAGCATTTTGAGGTCAGAGAAGAAATGAAACCTTTTCTTGATACAGAGAAATGACATCTTTAAAATAAAATCTTTCATATTTTTAGCCCTGGTCACTTTTTCATTGTGATAGCTAGGAAAATAAACCTTTCTTCTTGTGATATTTCAGAAAAGGAACTAGTTGTATTAAGATCAAGTATAAGGAAATGTAATGCAAAAATACCTTCTGCTCCACGTTAAAAATGCATAGTTGGTATGACCACAGCTGAAGAGGAATTTTGCAGTTTTCACGTATAATGCCTCTTTAGACAGTGATCTTGTTCAAGTCAAACTGCACCAATGGAGAAGCGATTCAAGGTCCATGTAGTCTGTTCCTACTCACCACTTTCCAATCACCTTTAAACTCACCTGCTAATATGAAACCCATTTAAAAGAATGACAGAAAATTAAGAGATTATTATCAACCATGGGGATTTTCAGCTGGATAGAACACATGCAGATTGGGACAGCCTCTGCCTTTATTACAATAATTTTGACAGCTGTAAACCATTTAATTAAGAAGTGTACAGACACTAGTCAAGAAGTCACC
>VZTX01008494.1:1546443-1556443 GCA_013400915.1 Pardalotus punctatus | reverse complement strand
AAATACTGGCAGATTTGTCTCTGTATAGTATAAATAGTTTAAAAAAAAATATGCCAAAACATACAACACCCTACCTTATGCTTAATATATCAATCAGGTTTCAAGCAGAACAGATTTTGAAACCAAAAACAATAAGCAAAACAAAAACCCCCAAACAAACAAACAACAGAAAAACCCAATCCAACAAACTGCAAACATGCCAATAGAAAATGAAAATGTACATATATGCTTGCACAAACAACCAGGGAAGTACAATTACAAGTTACGAGCAATCTACCTAGCATTATATGACATTTTATTACAAGTTGGACGAAAATCTGTGTTTGAACAAATAAAGCCAAAGAGACACCAGCAGATGAGAATCTTCCTCCCACATTTATAATAGCATGTACAGTCAGTTCAAATTCACATGTGTAGGTGACTACGTAGTGTTTAAAAGAGTGGAGCAAAGGAAGAGAAAATCACATACTCTGACCCCAACAATGGCAGTCTTACCTACAATGAATTCTTGAAGACTCATTCCCCAATTTGCATTAAAAACATCAAATGAAGAACTATTGGCTCCTTCCCATGTCATTTATTCTCTCAAGATAGAAGTGAGTTATATGTCCTTATACTTTGCTCTATCCTCCCCAGCTGAGTGCCTTCTCGATTGGGTCACCAAATTTTTTTTTTTTTTTTTTAAATGCCATTCTTCTCAAAAGGAAAAGGTTCATCAGTTTTTAATCAACTCTGTTCAAAATAATCAAGAGCAAAATGTACCTCAGCTCTGAAAAATGTTGATGTTTTCCTGTAGGAATTTATTGATTTCCCATTCTGAAGTGACTTGCCAAACAAAGAACATTTATTTATTTGAGCTTGATTGCTAAGGAAATGATGCCAATGTGATTATATTAAACCACTGCTGCCTCTCTTCATTTATGAAAATCCTTGAATAACTTTTGGGACAGTTGATGACTGCAAGCAGGTTTGACAAAAGCAACAAGGAGACCCTGTGGCTATAAAGAATTTGCAACTTTATGGAAGGAAGCTGCTCCTAAAGAAGGGAAATATACAATTTCTGACTGCAGAAAACAATTCTTTGCAGCTCCCATTTTCTTAAACTGCAAAGCCAAAAGCATGCTTCTGCAGCATTACCTCACTTACTCTTATGCCCCAGCATCTGACTTACTTTTTTAGTTTTTGAACTGTGGAAAAAAATTGAGATTATGTTTTACTATTTAATTTTAGGATATAAAAATTAATATCCTGTCTTACTGAGATGACTTAATGACTTATAATGTCATTTTACTGTTTACTTTGGTGTTTGGTTCTGTTTAGAAGCAGAAGAACAATGTGGAACACCAGACTTTTCTTTAAATAAATGGGGAGAAAATCCAGGCCATATTCTGGTAACAATTTTGAGGTGTAGAAAAACTGACAAGTGGTAAAAATTTTAAAGGATCACTAGGCAGCCACAGCTGCTGGGGGACCCTGTTCTTGCATTCATAGCAGTTCATTTAACCCAAGCTGGCTGAAAGAACTGAGAGAGTGCAGAGGTAACACAGACAGATAAAACTTGAGACCTCTTCTGCAGAGAGGTTGCTGCAATGGGTTTATGATGAATGCCCCACCTCTGTTTGAGATCTACTCTGACAGGTTTAGAAGTAGTAATAGCATTAATAGCAAAAGTTAGAAATATTCAGAATCAATACCTGACAAGCTAAGTCCCTGAATCATTCCTGTGGCCCTGCACCTGATTTGCTCCAGTCATACCAAATTGGCTTTGTGCTGAGGGCCCAAGAATCAGACCCAGGGCTGAGCAGAGGGAAAGGTTCCACTCCCTCAACCTGTTGACAATTCTCCTCTTCATGCAGCCCAAGATTCTGTAATCATTCTCTGTAGTGCATTACAGTCCAGTTCTTCACTGGTGTCCATTCAAGGATCTAGTGGAAAATAAAACTGTTCCTTCAATAAAAATAAAATAACATTCTATGTTCAGACACAGTGGCTCTCTGTATAGTAGAATACACTTTGTGCATCACATTCTGAGGGTTAGCTGCTAAATAACTCAGCTTGGCAGTCTCACGTTCTACTTTGAAATGTGGAAACTTCACTTTCTTCCAGCAACGAACATATTACAGCCAGAGAGAAGCAGCCATATTACATCCAGACAGCTGCAGCCACCATGGACATCCTTACAAAGCAAGAAAAACTAAAATTACAGACCAAGAAATACATCTATATTATCTAATGACACTCAAGTGTTGGGGATTTTTTTGGGGTTGCAATTATGTGTATACTTCAGGACTTTCAATGATTATAACTGGTAAAACTTCATGATTAGAATGAATAATTTTAGGCCAATTATTATAGAAGTATTCTGTATCCAAAATGGTTGTAGATATATTTTTAGCACCAAGCTCTATCCCATTTCAATGCTAATAAGAGAAATTCTTCTTCCTGGATTTGCTACACAGTGTGCATATATATATATAAATGTTCATGTGAGGGAAAAAGCTCTGTGAGGAACACAAAAGGCTGGATTGATTTGGCTCCTGGAAATTCTGCTTTCATTTGTAAAGCTTCTTACAAAGGTAAATCATGACTGATCCCATAATTCTGAGTTGAAAAGTCCAACACTTCTCGCCTGAATGAGAATTAAAAACACACCTTTTTTTTTTTTCTAGACACTAGATAGCACTAATGAAGCAACTACTTCAATACTGTTCTTCCTGTCATCAATGCAGCAGAGCAGCAGAAAAATAAGATTTTTATTAGAGGAAGATTTTTTCACTCACAGATAAAGTAAAAATAGAATAATTTCTGCAATTTCTTAAAATTAATTCATAAGGATTTGACCTACATAAGGGAAGGCAGACACAGATCAATTTTTTTTTTTTTAAGTCTAATCTAACCCATTATTTTTTGATGTAGTTTTGTTGTTTGCTTGTTTTTTTAATTTGAGAGATAAGATACTCCTAGAATAGTTCATACTTTCATGACTGGAGAGAGATTTCAGATGACAGATCACACAGGCAATAAACTGTCATGGAATTTCTAACTGTAATGGAGATTTCTCAAGTGAGTTGTGAGTAATGTAATGCCTGCATCAATATTCCATGTAAAAATCACCAGAATTACATTATTGATTTGACTAAATTTATTGCTATTCTGATAATTCCAATCCATTGCTTTTGAAAACAATTTTAAATGAGTAGCAAAAATACATTCTAGGTAATATGCTTCTGGGAGATTACTATGCTTCTCAGCTGGTTAAATCCACTCAGCCTTCAGTGCAGAGCTGCAAACACTTCCAAATTGTGTAGCAGTCTTCCACAGAAATCATCAAGAGTCATGTCTTATTGCTTTCATAAAATGTGGTTTACACCTCTCTGAGTAATTGAATTTTGCTAGGGTTATGGACAGACTACATATTTGTGTGCACAAAAATACTGTGCAGTCCTTAGGAAAAAGCAGTTCTCTCTTTTGTATGAAGTCCAATCAGAGATTATTTTTTGAAATTTATGCTGGACATTTTTCACTCCAAAATGTTAATTAACAAGGACATGAGCTTTTCTAGGGGAAAAAAAAGTCCCATAGAATTACAACTGCTCTTAGAGAAGTTTGGAAAGGTTTCTTGCATATTTTATAAATATTAATTCTCTAACATAGTCCAGTAGCAGCATAAGTATTAAAAAACCCTTCTCTCTACTACAAAATTAAAACCAAAACTAAAACTAAAACTAAAACTAAAACTAAAACTAAAACTAAAACTAATAATAATAATAATTCAGAAATAAAATAAAATAAAATAAAATAAAATAAAATAAAATAAAATAAAATAATAATAATAATACTTTCTACAGTCAGATCAAAATCTGACACCTGAAAAAGATCACAAATTAAAAACTAATCATGCCAAGTGCATTAAAATGGGGCTTTCCCTAATGTGGATGAATGCTGAGAACTAAAAAGAAATCCATCGATTTATTCATAGCTACACACAAACATATTTGGAAGCAGACAGGGTAAATGACAGATAGATAGATTAGATGATAGATAGATAGATAGATAGATAGATAGATAGATAGATAGATAGATAGATAGATATCCACCATGGCAAATGTAAAAATTAATTACAAGCAAACAAATGGGAAAGCTTCATCACACAAGGTAAGGGGAATAGGTATAGGACTAATCTTACATTCAACCTGTGACACTCAGCAGACAGTACCTGTGAAAGAGTTTTTGCTCAGTAATTTTAATGGCTCTGGTGAAAAACCTCAATTCACTAATTCTTATGCCCAGTCTGTGGAAACAACACTTTTTTTTTTGCTTGATACTTAACTTTTTGTCACAAGAAGGAGAAAACAGCATTCTTCACAGAAAACTGTAACAGCTTGAATAGCCAGTTGTATAAACAAACCAGCACTGTCTCTCCCCTTGTGATTTCAGTGCGTGTTGAAATTAACAGTCGTTGGGTTATTTAATCCTCTCCCCAGTTTTCTTCTGCCCTGTTTTGCTTCTGTTACAGTGTCCTGGCAGTTTATTAAAGGAAGTATTATTCAGCAAATAAATCGTGTAAAAAGCTGCAATATTACTTAACTGCAATCAAAGCTGTCATGCTTATAAATGTTTATATTGCTACTTCTCTTCCAGGAAAACCTTATAATTTCCTATATCTTAACATCATTGATCTCAATACTACCTTGAATATTGCATTTCCTCAGTCGAGGCCAATGTTGCTTGGAAGGCTGATGTAAACCACTGAAGAAATGCACTGTCATCTGCTTTGATAACAATGCTCAAATGCAGGCAAAGTTTGCATGTTATGGTAATTTTTTTTAATTCCACTTTATTCCAATTAAGTGAAGACATGACAAGAAAGTACTCTTCCAGCTTGTTGCCCAGTCACCTTTTCTGAACAGAAAACAGAGTAGCAACTATCAGAAAACAAAATAATTTATATATTATACTTCAATAGCAATTTATAATACCTTAATTCCTCTGTCAGCCCTCTGTCTTTCCTAAAAATGCAAATGAAACACCACTGAAAGCAGGTTGAAAGCAGATCAAAATTTTGTAGTTTTCAATTTCTATGTGTTCCTTAGGAAAGCAAGATTGAGTGGCTCACTGATGTTTAAATAAAGATCAACCAAAAGGTATGAAGATATTTTTCTTGAATGGTGACTCTATGTGGCTCTATTTAAAGGCATCTGAGGCTGATTAAGAATGATGTAACTATCTGACAATTTGCAGAAAATGAAAAAATATTCTTTCATATTTTTGCCTTTGTTTTGTTTTGTAAGGGTAGATGGAGATGCTGCAAGAATAAGAAGCACACAAATTATGTCCTGGGGACTTGTGAGATAAGGGTTCTTTCTGCCTGGCAGAAAAGCTGAATTCTGGGTTTCAAAGCAGTTATAGCTTAACCAGACATGATGGGCAAAGGTCAAAGAAGAAATCATGGCAAAGGGAAAAGAAAAGATAAATCCAAATGCCACATCTCTGACCAATGACAAGAACTTGCCCCATCTCCCAAGATCCCACAGAGTGTTCTTTTTAATGGCATGAGTAACCACCCTTCACCTCAGCTCCTGTGGACAGCATCTCTAACTGCTGGGAAATTCAGTTTGGGTGGAATGAAGAGAGGCTTGGTTGGTATGGGTTTCTCTGGATTTTGTGGAATTTTTTGCAGGGAGGTAGTTTTTATCTTTTGCCTGGGATTTTCCAGGGTCCAGCAGTTTGGTTTGAAACAATGCACAAGCAGCAAGACTGGATCTTCAGGGAAATCTCCAGGTCACATGCAAAGCTAACACTTTCAAAAAGCATCAGACAAGAATTTTTTTTTAACATATGTGAATCAATTCATGTAACTTAAGCAAACATGTAAGAATATTCATGGAAAACACTATAAGGAAAAAAAAATATTCAATTTGAGCAAGTTTATAGAAGCAGAGCATATCAAATGGACACTGTCTTGATTCTAGAACACCAGCAAAGAATTGCAGAGCACATTATGCCTGTGCAGGGCCCAGCTATGCATAGCAAAAACAAATAAAAAGTCTACAAGCTCATATAACCTCAATATGAGTGTTCATTTGAAGAAGCACTTGACGAAAAACTAGCTACCCATTTCTACAACTGAATATATTGGGGCATTGGCTCTTAAATTCAGTTTTCTTTCTAACAGTGGCATCTATCATGGTGCTCTAAGGAAACATAAAACTATCTTTTAGCTGCACTGTTCTCACACAGACAAATCCTGGAAAGAAGTCTCAGGCAATGACAAAAAATTTATACTTCACAATAACCTGATCAGTAAGACATATCCAAGCAAAGAGGGCACACTAATTCTTACAAACTCCCCTTTTTTACAACCCTTGCATAATAGTGCTAGTTTCAAAATACATCAGCCACAGTAGCAACTGTCCTTCCACAAATTATCTGAAAAATTTAGGTATGTCAAAGAGATAGCAAGTAAAGCAGTCAAAAATGTTACAAAACAGCCCAAATTCCAGTAGCTGCATGAAAAATGCAGATCTAAAAATGTGGTAGTATTGCATATTTCTGTATATTCTCAAATAAAGGAAGTTCTAATTTGTAAAGTTAGATTCCCATTCTGTTTTCAAGACAAGTAACAGTACAGAAAGGAAAACGCAGCAGTCTTTGTTATTCAGGCAGCTAAGCTGTTTAAAAAACTCAGCTTATTTTACCCCCTGCAGAGCCTTCAATCCAGCTGAGCATGTTTCTATAAATTGTATTGCAATTTCAAAGGATAAAGACTAAGCTACTGGATCCCTGTTTTCTCCTCTGAAGCTTGTATTTTAAATTCAAGCTTAAAAAAGTTCACACTCTGAGAGTGTGATCACGTCTATTAATTCTATTGCTGAGTCTTGCCACGCTTTGGTGACACAGTTTGCTACAATTCAAAGGTCATGTTCCACTTGTATTTACACTGGGACACATCTGGAACAACTTGGAGCCGCAGAATAAATATGATGTGGGTAACAAAGGAAATTTTATATTACAATTACTTTTAAAATAAATATGTAGTGATAATAAGGACTAAAGCATGATGCTGAATTGTGGATCAATTTTATTGCTTTGGGCTGAAACAAAAGAAGTCTAAACGAATACATAGTGCACCCATGTGCTGAGCTGCATTTAGCCTTATTTGTTATTTGATTAGAACTCCAGAGCCAGATCCTGATGTCTGCCCAAACCAGCGCCCATTGGCCTCTGAAGAGACATGTACCTTCCCCACATTTGGACCGTGGAGAAGGAGGGAAAGTACCTCCCATCCTGCGCATGACCATGCAAGGGGATTCCAATTCAAAATTATTTATCCTCACCAGAGTACTAAGTATATTAACTCCCCCTCCTTGCCACCTTTGCCAGTTTACCCAAAATTTCTGTATCCCTGCTTAATTTTTAGTTGCCTCGACACTGACTTATCCCTACAGCAGTGCCAGTGCCTCATTTTTCTCTTAAAACTGTGGTGCATGATTCTGATTTCACAGAGCTCAGCTGTGCATCATTTTAGACTTAGACTGAACAGAATAGGGTTACATGGTGAAGTAGTTTCCAGGCACCCGACGATGCAGTCTCCCTTTTGAAGACACAGAACACACCCAGAAAATCTCATGTCTCTGTCAAGTGAGTGTGTTATTACTAATGTTTCCTCTTTAGCATCATGCCAGAAACCTCTGTCTCTATCACGACATATTGGACTCCTCTCTAGATATGCCTGGGACACAGCTGTCTCACGTGTTCACTATACACAAATACAGTGCACAAAGCAGGCTGCAAGAATGGAGGGGTGTTACAGGCTTGGAGGCTGCCTCTTGAAGGTTTCAAAGGGGACTAGTGTGGCCCTGGCAGGAAGTTTGCCCCTATTGCTCATCTTTCTAACACTCAGACACAGTTTGGCCTTTGTAAGGTCAACATCTCACTCTCAGGACAAATCCCAGTTTCATGACTGTCTAACAAAAGTGGTCTTCTGATCCCAAATATCATCTGAATTACAAAGTTTCATTTTAAAAAAAAAAAAAGTAGCCTCTTTTGTAAATGTACCCAGAGAGAGAGGTTTTTTTTCCAGAACTGCTGAACTTCAACCAAAGTCTCTGTTTCAGTGAAGAAGAAACTTCTCTTCATGTCCAAGGGTTCTATGGCAAGTTGTTAGGACAAGTGGAGCACAGAAATATATGATAAAATAAGAATATTTTGTGGATTAGGTTCAAGACGGTTGTCTGCATTTACAGCTACTTACATTTTGTCACTATGAATTGCAAACATGATACAACTATGGAGCAACATATTCATTTAGATAGAGCCCAATGTGTGGAGGGGAAAAAAAAAACAATTAAAAATAAAAAGTATATTTCCACAATTTATTTTTTCAAAGACCTTCCCTGAAAAAATTAGTATCTCAGTGTGGAAATAGTATGTCATAACATGTTCAAAAATTAAATTTGCTATTCAAGAAAAACTAATGTTCCAAAAACAAAACTGGCAAATCAAAGGTCCTTATAAATACATTTACATTAGAACTGCTTCTCAGTGATTAATTTCTTTTTAGCAGGTGTAATTCTTTCCCAAATGAAATATTGCCTCTATTATAAAAAAAGTGCTTATAGGCCATGGAGTTTCTGTAGTATCTTAGTTATTCATCAAAGTATGTTTGCATATATGAACTTCAACTTCCTCTCCAAAGTAGTTCAACCAAATTCCATGCTGTCACTGACAAACCCTGTAAGTTTTATGATTTTTACCTGCTATTTAAAATCTTTGCATATTACAGGGTTGACCTTGTCCTCATGCCCCTTTTCTCCCAGTGACTAAAGGGAGTCATACTGTCTCTTAATGCCAGTTCTCTTCTCTGTAATGCTATTTTCAGTAGATAAAACATTGGCTAAGCATAAAAGAGTCCCTGGAAATCAGAAGCAATGACACTTTTCCAAAAGCTCAACCTCACATCAGTTAATGCAGTTTTGGGTACAAGTCCCACATCAATCCCCAGAGCAGAATAGTAGCAATAGCAGCAATGATATTATAAAATACTGTGTAGAACCTGTCCTGGTCTTTCTTTAACAAGTAGACACACTACTGAACTATTTTGACTGATCTCTTGTATTGCCCTACTACTCTCCTTGCATTTCAGTGGTTTAAGTATCCAGAAATAAACTTTAAAAGAGAAGAAAAAGAATGGACTGCTTATTTTGTTTTCTGTGTGATCAAGGTCATAACACTGAAGAAACAGTCTCTCTTTCCATCCTCTCCTACCACTCAGTTAACTCAGCATCATGACCACCAGATTTTGGAAGGCTGTCACTTAGCCTCAAAAATTATTTCACACAAATAAAATGGAAACTTACTGTCTGGGCATTCATTTTTGATTATCATTTCTATCATTTCTCCTTTGTCCTACACCTTTCTTCCAGAGATATAGATACACATTTGAAATATTTCCTCTGTAGGTTGTGTTATTGTATTAATAGAGAAGATAATGTAAAAAGCGCTATGCAATGGAGGATTCTTTAAGTGACTAGTAAAAGACATTGTCGTGGTTTGACCCTGGCCAAATGCCAGGGACTTACGACGCCTGCACTTTATGCTCTCTCCTGCTGCATTTACGCAGAGGAGAGGACTCAAACTAACACAAACACACTGAACTCATGGGTTGAGATGAGGCAGTGATGGGGAGGGGACGCACGAAAAACATGAGCAAACAGGTAAGAGACTTAAGTTGCAAAGTGATTTATTAACTTAACAGAGTCGGAGGATAAATGAGAGGTAAAAATAAGCTCTTAAGACACCATTTCTTTACTCCCCCCCCTTCCCTCTTAAGACACTGTTCCTCAGCTCACCCCCTCCCTTCCTTCAAACAACCAGCAGCTTCGGGTGAGGGGCAGGGTATGGGGCTTTTTTCTTAGTCAGTCCATCACCACAATTCTTCTGCTACAAACACTGTTTCTCTACTCACCCCTTTCCCTCTTAAGACACCATTTCTCAGCTC
>VZTX01008494.1:1486540-1546248 GCA_013400915.1 Pardalotus punctatus | reverse complement strand
CCCCACCTTCTCCACTGACCTTGGTGTCTCCATGTTGTTCTCCCTCACATATTTTTACCTCCTCCTCCTCTTCTGGCTACAAAGAAGTGCGTGCACCCATTGTTTTGATTTCTTCTTAAATATGTTTTCACAGAGGCGTAACTAACATTTCTACTTGGCCCAGGTTTGGCCAGCAGCATGTCCATCATTTTCAGAGCCATCAGAGAGTGGCTCTGCTGGACAGGGTGAAAAACATCCAGAACCTTCGCACAGGACACACAGAAGCCATCTTTGTGCCCCTCCCTACCCACTAGCAAAAACTGGGCCAAGTAAAACCACCACAGACATGCTGAAAAAGGAGGCAGTAGTAGACACTCTTTGAATATTTCTGTAGTGAAATTGGGGTAATGGGAATTTTTTTTTTTTTCTTTTTAGGATAGAAGACTGACTTTATGGCTAACAGTAAATAAAATCTTTTGAAGGATTATCAGGATTATCAGGAACAACTGAAATGTACCTAGTTAATATCATGTTTCCATCTGTCATGACGAAAATCTGTATTTTCTTTGGATAAATGCCCTATTCCTAGTGTAAACGAACCACTCTGTGCAGGAAAAGGGTGAGTAGGAGAAAAGCGGTCCATACAAATTATCAAAGATTACTTACAAATCACATGTAAGTCTCAGTAACACAAATTTGCACCCTTAAAAACCCTTTGAGCTGTCACTTCATAAACACATCATAATCAAGATGTCTGTAACCTATGGCGACAGCGCATCCCTGCAACACAATACAGTGACCTGTATTTTTTCATCTTATAAGAATCATGGATTCCTATACTTATCCTATCAGTGACTCCAGTTCCTCCCCACTAATGACTCAGCCAAAAATAATCAGGAGATTGTTTTGGAGGAGTGAATGTAGCCTCACTGCCATGATTGCTAATAAATGCCTTTAGAGACAAATTTTAGTTACAATTCTGAAAGGAACATATTCCTGTATAAACTCTTGTCCACTTTCTTGTGGCACAGTAAGCATGAACCCTAAAGCATTGTAGTAATCCCACTGCAGTAACCCCCACAGGTCAATAGAGCTTGAACCCCATTCCAGAAGCTGCATAGGCTCATGAGACAAGCAACTGGACAATTAAAATTTTAAAACATGGGAATTTATTATCAAAAATAAACTGCAAACAATTGAAGACCAAAAGTAGCGATCTGCTGAACTACAAAGCAAACGCAGCAGCCCTGGGTGCTTAGCCACAGGTCGGGGATGGCCAGAGGCACGTCCTGGGGCCCATCCAGCTGCTTTTATCCCCTTGGAGTGTCAGTCAAGATGCCTAGATACATTTGGATACTTTTATCCAATCATGGGTGTGGATGTTTCCAGCCCGCCCCTTTGTCCGCTCATTCAGGGTAGCCTGATCTGTCCCCACCCCATGGAGCATGCTCAGTTGTGAGATCAGGAGAGAGCTCACCTTGACTGGTGTCTTGATTGACATTTCTCATGGAACATTCTGGAAATTCTTCTTTGGTGGCCATTTTGTCCCTAGTTTCTTATCATAGTTATTGAACATCATTAATTATGTATAAAAGGGAAGGTACGAAAGAATGGGAATATGACAACAATAACCAGAACATTATAACTTATTAAATAATTAACTAATCAACTTATTAACATGTCAAAAACATTGCAACTTCCATAACTTAGTAATTAACTAATTAACTCATCAACATTCACAAATGAAAGCCAACCATTTATGTTTATAACAGCTTGTAATTCCAGGATCAACTCTGATCTTATGTCCAAAAATGGTTCTGTGCTTTCAGAAAATGACAGACCAGAATTTGTGACACTTTAGGCAGATCAGGGAGATTGATTATGAAAAATGAAGAGATAGATATCATAGTTCTGCTACCCTATTTGGATCAATTTATTGGTGTTTTTTATTGTTGCTGTTTTGGTTTTTTAATTGGAGATTAAAGACTGAAAACCTTTTCTTTCCTAATATTTCAGAGAAAGTAGGTCCCCCATTTTCAGACAGTATCAAAATATGATGCAATTAATTTAGATGTGAGGGTGCATATACACTGTCGCTATCCGCTTGACCACTCAGGGGTCAGCAGGTGACAAGACACGCATGCCCTGGTCAGCGGGACTGCTTGCGTCTCTGTAATCCGATGTTAGCTCTGACAAGAGCTGTGTGCTTTAGACCCCAGCAGAGGCTGGCAGCAGAGGTTGATACAGTTGCAAGCACAGCAGAGGCAAAGAAGGAGAGAGGGGCTCCTTCGTAGAGGTAGCTCAAGTCCTTTATTCCCTGCCCCAAGGGACAGGAGAACCAAGCAGCAGACAAGGTGGAAAGGCTACAAAAGAGCAAGTGAGTGGCAGTTACAGAGGGTTTTAAGGGGAGCAAACAGGTGCGGTCTAAGGGGAGGATCAACAAATCATCCAACCTGGAGGCATTACATAACCGCAAATGTCCAATGAAACACAGCAAGGAGAGGAGCACATTTGAATGAACCAATGGGGGTACAGAGAACAAAGAACCTTGCAGAATATAATACACATTAAAACAACTTCATACATATGGAAATTAATAGGAGGGGAAAGGGGTCTAACTAAAACTTTGACAGACCACTTAGAAGGCGAGAAATGTGGGAAATTCCCCAGCCTCACCTTCTCCCTCCCCCTCAGGCTCACTGCCCTGAAAGGGAAAATTCTCAGAGAAGGCAGGCTGAGCCACTGCCACATGTCCCTCCTTTAGACTAAATAAAAAGAGAATGAAATTTACAATAAACCTTTTCAAAACACAAAAGACTAGGCAAACAAGAATGAAAACCAAAATGGCAACATAAACAACCCAAATCAACGATGTCCACCACCCTGAGAGTTCCCATCCTGAGAGGGCGTCTTCAAGCCCGGTCTCAGACTCTTGCTTTATTTGGTGAATCATGTCCTGCATCTGATGGATCGTCTTCTGCTCATCTGGAGCCTGAGATGACAGATTTCTAGGAGCTTCCAGATGTTTTTGCGGCTGTGGGACAATCCACAGTTGGCTTTGCAAGATGCAGGACATGAGGAAGACACTCACTCCCAGGAGGTCTCTAGCTAACATGATGGGATGATGGACCATATCTAAGTACAAACATAAATGTACAATTATCAGACACGAAACAATAAAAACATTGGACATTTGTGTTGAACATATATTTAGGGGAACCAGAAAGGAGGGAAGGTGTCAAGGTTGGGGGAACTCTTCCTGCGGTGCCTCTGCTTCCAAGCAGCTGTGGAGATGTCTTTCATTGACTCTGGTATGATGTAAGGCTTGACTCACTTAGTGGGTACCCACTTCAGTCCTGCTGGTGTTGATACCCTCGCGTTCCTGCGACCCCACATAACCAGTTGGTATGGCCCCTGGACTTGATGGGACTCGGGATCCCTGACAAGCACCTGCGGATGTTCCTGCAGCTTTTTCTTCCCACAGTTTGTGAAGTGTTGGAAGATGGGTGGCTCCAGCTCTTCCAAAGTCCCATTCAGGAAATTGATGGTGAAAAGTGCTTTAGCTAGCCTGAACACGGGTGAACGGCATTTTGTGCTGTCACTCTGTTGTAGGAGGACCCTCTTCAGGGTCTGATGGACCCTCTCTACAATCGTCTGCCCAATTAGGGAACAGGGAATGCCGGCAACATGGCGAATTCCCCATTGTTGGCAGAAGCTCTGGAATTCCTTTGATGTATAGGTTGGGCCATTGTCGGTTTTCAGCTCTTTGCGCATGCCCAGTACGGTGAAGGCCTGGACCAGGCCAAGGATGTTTCTCAACATCCTTGGCCTTCTCAACGGCATGGGCAGAGGCAAACATGGCCCCAGAAAAGGTATTGATGGACGCATGCACATACTTTAATCTACCGAATTCGGGAATATGTGTTATGTCCATCTGCCTCACCTCCCTGCCGTTAATGCCTCTGGGATTTACCCCGCTGCCAAGGGATGGAAGCTGGAATGTCTGGCAGCTGGGGCACGTCTCCACAATGGCTTTCGCTTGTGCCCACGATAGGTGGAACATGCGGACTAAGGCTGGAACATTTTGATGGAGTATTGCATGGCTGATTTTAGCCTGCTCAAACACCAGAGGGAGTTTTGCAAGTTCCACTGGTGAGGCCAGGGTGTTGGCTTACCAGTTACCTTCTGCAATAAAACCTGGCTTCAGTATGTGATCTTAAATGCATTACATAAAATGGTTGCTCTCGGTGGGAAATTAGATATATCAGCTTCGAGAGCAATTCATAAATTTCAGGGTTCGAAACTTCTTTTAGGAGAGCATTTTCATCTCTCATACTTACTCCCGTTACATAGGCCAAATCTGTGATTAGATTAAAAGGTTCAGGGAACCGCTCAAATGCTCTAACAACGGCTGCTAGTTCTGCCACCTGGGGTCATCCAGGGATGACTTTAACATCAGCTTCCCACTGCTGAGTTTCGGGATTCCTCCAAGTCACTACGGACTTTTGAGTCCTCCCGGAGCCGTCTGTACAAATGTTTAGAGCATCCTTGAGGGGTTTCCTGCTCTGAACATCTTTTGGCACAATATGAAATAAATAGTTTCATTACATAGTTTATGTTTTGGGCCGTGGCTCGAAATCTGGCCTGAGTAGCTGTCCAGTGCGAATTGTAAATTTTCATTTGTCTGGATCACATGCTCCAACTGATCCGAGACTATAGGTAAGTAAATGCATGCAAAGTCACACCCTGCTAGGGTCCAGAGCCACGCTCTACCCCTGATGATGAGCTTCGCCATCAGTTTCTGTGGCATTGTGATGGCCTTGGATGGCTGGTGCGGAAGGAAGACCCACTAGATGATCATCAGGGACTCCCTTCGCCCCTCGTCCCACCGGAAGATGAGACTGTGGAGCTGTGGCGTCTTACCTAGAACAATGAATTCAAAAGGTCGGTAAGGCAGATACCTGTGGGACTGTTTGATGGAGATTGCCTCAGCTGCCTTTTCAATGGCCTGCTGAGCTTCTGCCATTAAGGACCTGGGTGATGTCAGATCTCCCCCTCCAGCCAACAGGTTAAAGAGGGGGACCGAGTCCTCTGTCATCAACCCCAACTAGGGTCTCACCCAGTTCAGGCTGCCACACAGCTGGTATATCTCCTGAAGGGTCCGTGGGTTGTCCTTAATTGATATTGGCTGCGGTGCTATAGTCGTTTCGGTTATCTTCAGCCCCAGGTACTTCCAGAGACTCATTCACTGCACCTTTTCAGGTTGCAGCTTGAAACCCTGGGCCTCAAGGGCCTAGATAACCTTTTTCAGGGTCCATTCCAGATATTCACTATCGGGGCAGCAGACGAGAACCTTATCCATGTAGTGCAGGATGATGGCTCGATACGCGATGGCACGGATTGAGAACAGGATCTTTGCAGCGTACCACTGACAGATGGTCAGGCTGTTCTTTGTGCCCTGAGGCAACACACACCAGTGGTAACACTGCATGGGAGCCTCTCAGTTGATGGATGGCATGGAGAAAGCAAACCAGGGCACATCTTCTGGATGAAGGGGAATTTGTAAGAAGCAGTCCATAATATCTAAGACTGCAATCTTCCAGTGTTGTGGGAGCATAGATGGAGAAGGCATGCCAGGCTGTAGAGACCCCATGTCCTCAATGATTTTGTTTATTTTTTGCAGGTCATGGAGGAGCCACCACCCGTCTCGACCCGGTTTCTTGATCACAAACACGGGTGAGTTCCAGGGGCTGTTGGTCAGTTGGATGTTTCCCTTGACCAACTGCTCTTCCACGAGTGCGTGCAGCACTGCTAATTTATCCTTTCTTAGTGGCCACTGGTCCACCCAGACAGGTGAATCAGCAGTCCAGTTTAACTTCTAGGTGTCGTGCTCCACCACAGTGGCCACTCCTAAAAATCCTGAGGTCCGGGTCCAACGTTAATTGTGGTACCCCATTGAGACACGGCGTCTCTCCCCCACAATGTAAATTTGGTGTCCAGCATGAACGGGTGGATGGAAGCTACCCATCTGTCTGGACCTTCCAATTGAACAACCGTTTTGGATTGCCTTGCCAATTGTATCCCCCCATCCCGGAGACTACACCCTGCGGCTGCAGCTCCCATTGTGATGGCCACTTTTCGGTTGGAATGACCGCCGCATCTGCACCTGTGTTCGTCATCCCAGTGACGTTAACGCTGTCTGTTCCCTGGCACATCCAACACTGCACCAGGGGCTTGTCACTTCCCACCACCTCTGACCAGCAGATGCTTGGTGTTACAACATCTGAGATCAGAGAGTTTGACAATGGAATGGCCTGGGTGATGACCTGGCCCTTTGGTAGAAAGTGGGGAAGATGGACACACCGTGCCAGCAGAACAAAGCCTCCATCCGAGCCCACTCTTGTGAGCTGGGGGGAGACCTCCATCCCTGTGGACGTCTGCTGGGTATCCCCAATCATGATTATACTGGTCGAGTCTGGTGGGTCTTTCATTGGCTGAAGGCTTACTTCAATGATGCTCCATTGGTGGGCGGTGAAACAGAGCAGCTCACTGCAGGTCACCCTCAGCCTCAGTCCAGGAGTCCGTACTTTCTGTGGTGGTATTTTGTCCAAAACCGATGTTTTGTCCATGTCCGGTATTGTTCCAGCTCCATTTCTCTCTGCCTCGGAGCTGGCTCACGCTGGTGACTCAGTTTCCCTGCTGTTGGTCACTTGGGGAAACATTCTTAGGGACAGGCTTAGCGGTGTCCTTTATCAAGTGGGCAGGAGCCCAACATTGTCTGGCCACATGCTCCGTCCTCCCACACCGATAGCACAGTAGAGAGGATTTGTCCTCTACCGCAGCCATTTCCTGCCTTGGTTCCATTGCTGCTATGCCCCTTGGGACTCCCGCTTTGTTGTTTAAGGCAGAATCTAGAACTGGAACTAATTTAGTACAGGCCTGAATCATTTGTGATAGGGTTGGTTCAGGTTGGAGAGGCAGACCCAGGATCACCCTTGTGCAGGACTCGTTTGCATTGGCCTTCGCTAATGAAGTGATCATAACCTCCCTAGTTTTTGGGTCTTGTATCTGCCTCTCCACCAAGACCCTCAATTTGTTGACAAAGTCAGTGAAAGGCTCATTTGAGCCCTGTTTAATCTGTGTGTAATTTATATATGGAGCCAATTTGGGGGGCATCTGCAGGAAAGCCTGCTCTGCCGCACCCCAGACCACAACTAATACTGGCTCCGGGGTCTCCTGGGGTTTGGACAACCACCCTTCACCCAGAAGATGGTCCATGGTGACCCTTGCATTCACATGATCCTGACGGAGCGCTGGGAGGAGCTCCTGCAACTGCTCTCTCCAGTCATCGAACCACATGTCATACTTGGCCAGAGAAAGCAGGCAAAAGAACAGCTTCCTAATATCATGCAGGACCAACACGTCAGTGGAAAGCGTGGCCTGCAGGATATTCTTAAAATACTGACTTTCCCTCCCAAACCCCCTCTGAATCTTACACAGATCCTTCAGATGCTGTGTGTTGAAGGGCCGCCATGTAGGGTTGTTACCCTGCTGGGTATACGTAACTGGCACGGTAAAAGGCGCATCGACTGGTTCCAGGTTCTGGGTTCCCAGGCCTTCACTTCCGGTATAGGGAGTCTGTGAACCAGAAATGGGATAGTGGGAACTGAAAGGAGGAAGTGGTTGGGTGGAGCTCAGACAGGAAAAGGTTGGGTCTTGGGAGGAGGGATAACTCTGGGTAACACCTCCCTTCAAGGAGGGGCCAGGTGCAGGACAGGGAGGAGCCACAGGAAGGTAGGGGTTGGTGGGAAGAGGGCGAAAGGGATTCTGGGGAGAAGAAAGGGAAGGAGGATTGTGGGAAGGAGAAGGTCTGCCATTAGAAGCAGCCACGTGGTGTCCTCCATTTTGTGGTGAAACTGGGACAGGGAGAAAAGGATTTGGCAAGCCACCGTTTTGGGGATAGAACTGGGGATTTATAACTGGGAAGGAGGGAGTGGGAAAAGGGTAGGAGGAAAAGTCCAAAATGGGTTCCAGATTCCCAACTTGGCTAGGGTAATGAGGAGACTGAGGAAGGCCAGGTGGATGCCCTCTCCTGTGCTGAAAGGCAGGTCACACCTCCTGGTTTCTCCAATCTAGGGGATGAGGGTTTGGGAGAAGCAGGTGAGGGAAGTTAGGAACGGAAACAAACTGGGGAAGAAACCTGTGGTCTTTTTGGATCCTTTCCCCACTGTGTCAGCCCTTCACAAATCAAAATCAGCAATGGTCTGCATTTTGCATCTGAGGTGCCCCCTGACGCTTGGAGGGAGGCGATCATCGCCCCCACTCCATTCCAAAACCTAATGTCTCTAACCTGTTCAGGGGACACCTGGGAAAAGGATGCCATAAGCCACCTAACTAAACATTTAACTTGCCCCTTTGAAAACTTTTTCCCACCCCCACACAGGGAACCCACAACTTGGTGATAAACCTCCCTCTGAGGTGCAGACAGCTTGGAACCCATTTTTATTCCCTACTCAACTTGGGAATACAACTAAAGGTCTGCCCCTCAAGCTCCACCCCGCACCCGGAAAAAGGGAAAAATTAAAGATAAGGGTCTCTCAACCCAAAGATATCCCCCACACAAAAACGCAGCCCCCAGGGCTTGGGAATACTTACACAAAAAAGGGGGGGCCAGAGAACTGAAATTCCAGGCACAGGTCCTCTGCCAGGAGCCGATCCTCAGGGTCCTTGAGGGTTGCCAGCTCTCCCCCAGGAGCACCACCACGCAAAAAGCAGTGTGCTGCATGCTGGGGTCTGGCTCTCCCAACGAGAGATCTCTGGCAGCCTTGCCTACCGGGCACTCTGGGTGACCCTCTGCCACGCTGCTCAGAGGGCACGACATTGGGGCACCAGCTGTCGCTGTCAGCTTGACCACCCGGTGGTCAACAGCACGACAAGACACTCATGCCCTGGTCAGTGGGACTTGTTGTGTCCTTTAATCCTGGTGGAGGCTCTGACAGAGCTGTTCGTTTCAGACCCCAGCTGGGGCTGGCAGCAGACGGTGGTAACAGTAGTCAGCATGGTGGAGGCAAAGGAGGAGAGAGGGACTCAGTTGTCATGGCAACCCAGGTCTTTATTACCTGCCCGGAGGGACAGGAGAACTCAGCAGCAACAGGGGTGGTGACAAAAGAGCAAGGGAGTGGCAGCTACAGAGGGTTTTAATGGGAGCAAAAAGGGGAGGTGTAAGAGGAGGAACAACAGATTATCCAATAGGGAAACATTACATAACCACAAATGACCAATGGGGAATAACAAGGGGAGGAGAACATTTGAACAGACCAATGGGGATACAAAGAGCACAGAACTTTCCAGAAACTAATGTATATTAAAATAAGCTTATATATATGGAGATAACTAGGAGGGGGAAAGGGTGTAACCAAAACTTTGAAGGACAATTTAAATGGCGGGAAATGTGGGGAATTCCCCAGCTTCGCCTTCTCCCTCCCCCTCAGGCTCACTGCCCTGAAGGGGAAAATTCTCAGAGAAGGCAGGCTGGCCCACCTCCACAACACACTTTTGACGGTGCATATTGACATTTAACTGTTCACACTGTCTGTTTCACTTTGCTGGCAGCTTCTGCAACATGTTTTTTTTTTTAACTAGGCCCAAGTGAAAACAGGCTCTGCAAACTCCTCCAAAATAGTTGTGCTGTTACCATAAATATCAGAATGCATCCACTACATAGTATATGAAACAGTAATCTCAGAAAACTCTAAAGAAATACATTTGCTAAAGAATTCATTCTACCCTCTGTCCCTTCTAACTACTTAAATCAAGGCAGCTAGTGTCAAAAGTAAATTTTATAAAAAGAACCTGAAAATAGAACTGAAAAACTGAACTTGAAAATATTCAAAGGGGAATAAGAAAGGCCCTTAAAATGCTATGGAAAATAAGCAGGAACATTGCATGTAATAGGAAAGGAAACAACAAAACCAGTCAGAAGAAAAATCTACGCAAAAGAGCAGCCTTCAAAAGTTAATTAGGAAAAGAGCATCATATTTCAGAAATATGACATTCAGCAAGAGTAAAAATCAAATTTATTTTCCTTTGAGAAACCAGCATTTAGGAAAAAAACCCCAACTGGTTCTAAAATTTGGTGCAGACATTTCTGTCAAGAAGAGGTAGAAAGGATAGTAATTTAATAGAAAGGCAAATTGCGAGAAATCTTTGATAAGCCTTAGACTTCTAAGTAAAAAGTATTGTAAACAGTCAGACAGAACTGTAAGTTACTCAGGCTTCAAATATAACAGCTACACAACCTTTATCCACAAATACATAGCACCTAGGGAAAGTATGCACCTACAGGTGGACAGTAATTTCAAAATCTTTCTGCACCTCATGGTACTTATGTATTTGTCTGATTACTCTGTGAATGACTAGTGAGAAAAAAACACTCATGATATTGCTGAATTCACAGCAAAATTAGTTATTCTCATTAAGGAAAACCACTTTCCATGGGATTTCTCAGTGTTTAAGGCAATTCATGGTTATGAATTGGCCAGTCTCCAATTTTAAACAAGAAATGAGAAAACAAAAGTTGTTTTAATCTGAGGAGACAAAGAATATGAAAAAGCTGGCATATTCTGTATTAGTTTCCCATTTAATTTTCAAGAGAACAAGCTGCAGTTCTCCATCTGGGAGAGGACTTCCAGTTACTGGTTAGAAAAGAAAGTAACTTCGAAAAGATGCAGATTTCTCTGTTGAGTGCTTCTGGTTCACAGGAGGAGATAAATGGTTTGTAAAGTTAAAAAGACACAAACTGCTGCTTTGTTTATGAGCAAATAAGCACATTAGCAAATTAGTTGTTAAAAAGAAACTGGAAGGCCTTTATGTACATCATTATTCACTACCTAACACATAATTTTGCAAAAAGTAGAGCTGCAGTTGAACTTAATTTTGTGCTACTAGTTTGCTGGGCTCGATATTAATCAAAATAATCCAACAAACAAAAAAGGCAGCGCATCAGTTTTGAGTAAAAAGTTATATCAATGAAACATACACTTTAAAGTAGGATTACAGGCACACCTCAGTTTAGTCAACCAAAGTATTAAGTATACAAGTACTTTACATATTATTATGACAATTATACTTTGGGATAAGACTTTGAAAGAACGTTTAACAGTTCAGATAATGGAAATTTTATCAGAACCAAATGTCTATATCTGTATCTATACAATATAAATTTCAATATCTATAACCGAATTTTCAGAGATGCAATTTTATTTTAGTATAGCATGCAAGGCAAGTTACTGGAGGGGAAATATTGATAAAGAAATAGAACTTGTTTTTCAAACAAATAACAATTTTGTAATTTTTGTCTTGACAGTTAAAAATGGTAGTCGGTAAAAAAATCTTACACTTGTCCCTGCAAAGTCCCTCTGTAAAACAGAAGGATAAATAATTTGACTGGCAAGGGATTCTGGAAAGGAATTCTGGAAGTCCTCTCATTCAACCCCCACTGAAGTCACCACTAATTTAGAGCAGCTTGTTCAGGACATTCTGATATGTTTTGATTTCTTTCTCCAAGGATGGAGTTTTTACCCAAGGTGAAAGAATCATCAGTATTGGGCAGTATTTTCCAGCTTTTGACCATACACATGGTCATCCTCTTACACCATGGTGTAAGAAAAAAGTAATTCCTACTATTAATTGAATTTTGCCAAATTTCAGCTTGTGTCTGTTACATTCTGTTCTACCACAATGCACCCTAGAAATATCTGGCTCTGTCCTCTCTACCCTGAATATGCATTAGAAAGCAATGAGATTCCTTTTTGGTCTTTCCTCAAAACTTAACAAATTCAGTTCCCTCAGACTCTCTTCTCATGTCCTGAGCTAAAATTCCTGATCTTATGGTGGCTTTCTGTCAGGCTTGCTCCAGATTGTCTGTGTTTTCCTCATACTGTTTTTCTTATTTATTACTCTCATTAGAAATAAAGGAGCTTCTTGCACCAAATTATCTATTAATTTTACCACAGGATTATTTAAAAAATAAATTACTAAGAACTCTAGCTTTGTTAATAACAAATATCTTCACAAGATAAATGATTCACTAAGGGAAGAAGAAGAGAATGAAAGAAAATCCTGTTAGAGGATTTCCAATTTTATTTTTAGTTCTAATGTTATGTGAGTCTGTAGTAGAGCTATGACATTTATATTGATTGAAGACTTAACCCCAAGACAGATCTAATGTGAATCAGAAGACTACTTTTCCAAGCCAGAAAAAAATCTGGTAGCCAAGCAACCTCTTCATTTTATGAGAGATTTGTGGACTTTTGCAGGATGCATCATAGCCCTGTTGTATATGCTTTAGTTCCTACCGAATACTGCATTATTTTTTGGGAAACTAAACCAACACAACAAATTGAAAAATACAGTAACTAGTTACCGAGATTCCAGTCTGATCTGAAACTCAAATACTGCTTGAACAGAAACTGTAAATGAACCTAACAAAAGAAAAAAAGCAATGCTTGCAGTGAAGTTGCTGCTCAAATATTTTAGTGAAACAAATATGATTTTATTATCATCTCGGTGAAAAATTATTATTTAATGGTCTTATTTAAAAATACTGGATCAGTAACAAAAAATAAAATTTTTGACAAAATAAAAAAGAAATTATATAGATAATTAAATATTTCTTTTAGGAAAAAAATGCAGTCATTCATTGTCACAGAACATGTTAGTGTCACTGTTAGATGTACAAAATATTCTTAGTTTCTCCCTGTACATGGATTAAGGCAGGCCTGATAAGTTTTAGATTTGGGATACAGGATGAGAGCAGAGTAGTGAATACAAAAGAGCAGTAAAATCATCTGGGTCAAAATAAAGTCCAGCAAATTCAATATTGGTCTGAAATTGATAGTGGGGCACAGAAAGACTTAGGTAGCCATGGTTATCAGGCAGGTAGTAGGAAGCAGGGCCTGGACCTGGACCACAGACTCAGGCAAGAGAATGGGAGTGGGGAATCCAAGCTCCCCAAGGAGACTCCTCTCCTATGGCTGAGCCCCAGATGCACAGGACAATATATAGTATGATATGATATTATATTATGTGATATAAGATGATATTATATGATATATGATATATTATATGATATGATATGATATAATGTAATGTAATGTAACGTAATATAATATGTGTCCAAATACCAGGCTGAGAATTCTGACCGAAAGGATACTGAAGAAGAGAAAAATTGACCTAATCCCCACATCACTCAGTGATCATTCAGTGTATACGAAACCGTCAAGGTCATGTTTTGTGGAGCCTGTTCCTATTTGGACATGAAGTCGATAGCATAGGGTTAAAACGTTTAGGGCCCGAGAACAAGATTCCGTTCGGGCGAGCCGAACCTGTGTACCTGCCTGGATGGTAGGAGGCTAGCCTGACCTGGTGTGTTCCACTTAGAAGACTAAGATGGATGAGTTAATTGTGTAGCTGCACCTGGGAAAGGGGGGCTGAAACTTGCGCTTCAGTGAAAATAATAATGAATGGATGACCATTTAAGGGGGGAGGGGGGGGGGCTTGAGATTCATGCTTGGGTAAATGATTAATATGTGATGTAATGAGAAGGGTATATAATGTGAGTACCTGAAATCCATAGTGGGGTTTGATTTGGGTCTGTACCCCTCTCCCCCAGTGCCTCAAGAAAAGCACCTTGCATATAACCTGTCCGTGGTTATGTGTTTCTATGCTAACAAAGTGCCTGAAGAATGCCTACATCCTCCGCCTAGAAAAGGACCCTCGTTCCTTTGGACCTTGAACTACCCTGGTGAGGATTATGAACTAGACTGCTCCATTCTTTTTTGATCAGTGTGTTTCTGGGAAAACACAGGCAGAGCCATGCACATGTAGCAGACATAAAAATTAATATGTCTACCACTTGAGTGTCTCCAGCACTGACCAGCATGTAAAGCTTCAGTCCAACATAGGAGACAGAACTATTGATATGTGAATTTCAGTGTATTTTAAAAGTATTGCATTTATAGGATAGATGTTCAGATTATTTAAAGAATCTCATTGTCAAAGTAATTTTGAAGTTTGGATTTAAATTTATAAAGAATTTAAAAAGAAAAAAAAAGAAAAAATAGAAAACCACCAACCAAAACTTAAGTTCTTATTTCATAGGGATATAGGGCAAAGAACTAGAAAATTTTCTAACATCTAGTCCATATCTATTGCAATAATTGCTAAGGGTTGTGGAATACTATAGAGACGAGACACAAACTGACAAGATTAACTTCTTTTCCTTGAATATCACCTTCCATCAGAGACAAAATAGCAGATTCTGTGAGTCACTGCTAATAAAAATTTCAGAATGTGAAATGACATATTTTATTTGTTTTGTTTTAAGCTCTTCTCAAAAGCTATCTAGAAAGTACCATCATAATTTTTGTTATTTATGTAGTTATTTACTCTATGTACTATCCACTTTCCATTATTTGTTAATCACATTTCCATACCTACACTTCAGCAACTTAAAGCCAAACTTTTGCTTTCATAAAAGGGGCTCACTCTTCCTCAGATCATACATAAAACCCTTTCTAGATCCAGTTAAGCAGTGTGTGACAGAAACACACCCAAAAAATCTTGATGAAGTCTCAGTAGTTTCTATATTACTAGAAACTCCTTATCTGATACATACTAAAATTACACATATCTTTTTCCTTAATGTATCATTTTGGTTTCTCATTCGTTCTGTCATTGCATCATACTTCTTAAGTCTTTCTTCTGCTGTAGTTATTTCTATCCTTAAAGACTAAGGAACAGCACAACCTTGGGCCTTTGCCCTAGTGAATATAATTATATTTCTATTACTGTCTCCTCCAGGTGACCCTATTCTGCTGTATGTTATTCTGATCCTCCTCTCTATTGAGGAGCACTCAGAGCTTTGTGTTATAAATAATGCTCTCTTACTTTGTGCTCCAAGGTCCTTAATGAAATTAAATATTAAATTAAAACTCTCTTCAGATTCATCTCTTCCTTTTCAAATAATTGCCAAGCTGCTTTTGAAGATTTCATCCAAGGATGTAAACAAGTATTGCTTTGGCACACATTAATTTCAAGAACTACAAAAGATTGTGGCATTTTAAAATAACACCATAAATGCTGCAGAAAAAAAAATACATTACTGGAAATGCACTTTTAAGAGATGTAATTAAGCTCCTTATCAAGTCTAACACTATGGCAGTCACATTTAAATATAGAAATTAAGGGGGTGGGTATAGGTGGGAGACAAAATACTTTGGAATTTCATGAGAAGACTTTCACACACAAAAAAGGACAGAGAAATGCTGAGGTGTAATCCATATATTTCCATGAGAAAAGAAAAACAATTACAAAATTTGAAAATTTTTGTACTACTGAAGAAACCACTAGGCTTTTTTAGGGCAGAGGTCTCATATTAGAAGACACAGAAACTTATTCAAGCCCCATACATATCCCTTTGCATGAGCACTAAGTTGAAGGGATTTTGCCTATAACCACCTTTAGAAACAAAGAGAATATTCTCTCTTCTCTTAAAGCTAGCAAGACAACCAGCAGCAGCTCCAGAGTTTCTGGAGTGGCGTGAGCTCCCCCCAGCAAGGGATTCTCCCCACCCCTCTTTCAGGGTTGACACAGTTTAGAAATTATCTTTAATGTAAAAAAATCAGTTATTCACTTACCATGACTCATCCCCAGTTACCAAAGAAAGAACAAAAAAAACAACCCCACTATTAACCCCCAGCTCTCAAAAAAAAAAAAAAAATAAACAAAAAAAAAAAGGAATGGGGCAATTAGGTGGATTCTTGGGCACACCAATTAAGGGATGAAATGTTCAAGACATTTAAGAACTATCTGGACACAATCCTGAACAACAATGTGCTTTAGGATGACTCTGCTTAGGCATAGAGGTTGGAGCAGATGACCCACTATGGTCCTTTCCAACCTGACCCATTCTGTGATTCTGTGAAATCAAGAATTTTCTCTCATGATGGCAGACACATTTCTTTCTCCATAGAGAGATCACAGTATTTCTGATCAACCTTAATCTTTACTTATGATTTAATTCCATGTGCTCTGCAGAGCAGCTTGTTAAAAGAAAAGTTAAAAATAACTGAACTCTGCATTATGTCCTTATCATCTATTAATACCAACTCTCTCATGAAAACGTTTCTTCCCATTGCAATCAGACTAAAAGAGAGATTGACGTGTTGTGCATTCCATTTAGTGAGTATAATCAGTATAGTATTAAATTGATAAATCATTCTATTAGGCACAGAAAAATTCTAGTGTAGATTTTTGAAATATAAATAACAGGGAAGAACAAGGAGTTTCAAACCATGCAAATAATGTTTATATGCCTGAAAAAAAGATGTTTGCAAGTGAAAACTGCTGGATCATACTATGTCTCCTGTATCAAACAGACAAATGGGCATATGATTCAGGAACAGTGTTTTTCCACCTCTCCCTCTTTTAGTTCTTGGTTTTGAATAAACCATATGAAGAGACTGTAATACTGATGACCATTGAAATGCACAGTTAGAATTATCCAAGGACAGCTGATTAAGTAAATAACCAGTTGCTAAACAGAAATAAAAGTGAGTATGAAATCCATGGCAAAACCAAAGTGAAGGCACAGGAGCTGGTAAGAAAATGGCAACACTGAAGACAAGCCTGAGACTTAGTAGCAGCCTACCACCACAAAAAACCGCAAAGGGCAAAAACATCGATGAGGAAAGCAGTAGGTAGGGAAATTCATATCTAGCTACAAGAATTTAAGTACAGATGTAGACTTTGAGAGGAAAAGAAAATAGAATATGAATTAATCTAATGGGTTCATTTTAAATGCACAGTAACAGAAAAACTACTTAGGAAAAAGAAGAATTTGGAGATAGATATTGTGCAAAGTGTAACTATTACAATTCTGAAAACATTCTTGCTCCTACTAACATTTCAGAAGTGACCATTAAATTTATACTTAGGCCATGAAATACAACAAAAATTATGGAGCAAAACAGGAGGTAAGAAGGAAAATTAAGGGTATTTCCCTGCCCTAAAAGATTAAAATATTTCTGAAAGAAACTTTCTGAGATAATTTCAAAATATTATCTCTCACAGTGCAAAGTTTAGAAAAGTTCCAGGAAGGCATTTTCCAGCTGTCATCACTGACAAATCAGAGAAGAATAAAACAGAAGAAAACACCACCCACTTTCACATAACCATATTTCAACTGAATAAACTAAACTGTATTACACATGATAGGAGGATGTGTTCCACCCTCCATTCTATGTATGCATTTCAAGATAAAAAGAACAGGTATGCACTATCATCAATCTGAAAGAAATCAGTCATCACAAAAGATTAGACAGCTAAATTATATTGAAACCTAGAACAGATATATGGTGGTGTAAGTTTTTAATACTAAAATTTTGGGTAAGATCTCTCCATATCTAAAGAAATTACAGGACACATTTTTAACAACACTTTTTTCTACTTTAGGACTTTTTTTTTTTTTAAGAAAAGATAAATTGTAATTTTCTTCTCCAAATTTCTATGCCATAAGAGGACAAGAGAACATGATGGTAAAGACTGAAGTGAGAGTGCACTCTACTTTCAGGGCATCGGATGCATGAGTCAGACATGGGTCTGACTCTTGCCTGTACCTTTCTCTCATTCCTCTTGCCCTGCTCTAAAGTGCTAATGTCAAATGAATAAGGGAAAGCTTTTGAATGACTAAATAAAGATAGGGCAAATAGACACAGGTAAAAGAGCCCTGTGTCAATCTGAAACTAAATATTTCCAGGTTCACCATTTATGTTTTGAGTGGAGACATCCTTTAGCTTTACATAACATGCAACTGTTCAGATCCTCCATTGGCTTCTGGTGGCTGGAGGGCACCCTTGAAAAACTGACTGTGCTACTGGTGGTATTTCTTTTGTGCAACAACTTTTGTGTGAAACAAAATAAAGCCACTGCATCAATAGCACTTTGTCAGTGAGTCAGAACAAATTCTCTTGTGAGGCAAACTGGTCATTAAATGAAGGCTCAATCAATGAAACATCTACAAAAATTACCAGCACCAACAGGAGTCCCAGCAACTTCACTATGTAGGAATTGTCCCAGGGAAGATAATTTAGGGTCAGGTTGCTAGATTATGAAACCAGGCATCTAGAGACATATAACCTCTATTTCTGGATCTTGCACTGACTCATAGGCTGACAGCAGGTGGGTTACAATTGCCTCACTGTGCCCTGAAAACAGAGAAAACTTATTTCCCCAGCCTCCAACAATTCCCTGAAAATTAATGGGCACCACAAATTAAATTTTTGAAGTACAGTGGTCCAAATATTTCTGACAGAGTCAATTAATCCAAAAAAGCAATGTTAGAGTAGATACTCCTCTTACAATAACACAATTAGAAACATCATTGGAAAGAGAGACTGGAGATGAAATTAAATAGCATTTCTTGATTAAAATAAATGTATAAAGCTGCCTAAATTGAATTTACATATCAAGTATTGTAAACATTCATTTTTTTCCCTAACAGTATTTGCTTTCCAAACTTCTCTCTCCACTTTTTGAATTTTTGCTGTTGCAAAATGGCTTTAGATTTTAGGCATTTCATTGCAGTTGCTTAAAAAAAAACCAAACTTCTGACCAGACCACCAACCTGAGCGGCTTCTCTAAAAAATAAATTAACATATCTTCTACTGCCTGTTCCTCACAAGGTTTTGTTCATGTACTTAAACCTCAGCTCTTCTGGGGACAAAATTTTCACTATGTGGAGTTCAAATGTGCAGAGTTATAAACACAGAATATGACTCACCAGTTAAGTAGAACAGACATTATACCTTTAGAAAACATTGTTAAGCCAAACAGATCTGAGGAATCACTGGATGATCTTAACCAATTGGTCTGGGTTTCAGTTTGGTGGGTTTTTCTTTGTTTTGTTTTGTTTCATTTTGTTGTTTTGTTTTGTTTTGGTTTTTTTTTTGTGGGGTTTTTTTTTAAGGAAAGAAACTAGGCATAACTGATTTCTTACATTTCATATTAGATTAAAAATAAAACCATTAAGCAGAAAACATAATTCAGGGAACTTAAAAAGTCAAATTGCTGCTTGTAAACTCACTGGTTGTTTTTTTACAAGTATTGATTTTATTCTGGTTTTGATCTTGTGTGTGTGTGTGTGTGTGTGTGTGTGTGTGTGTGCGTGTGTGTGTTTGTCTGATAGAACTTATTATGGTATTCAAGTTATACGATTTCCAGAGAAAAGGTTTTCTCATTGATATGTCTGGAAATGGTGACTTATATTGATGTCAGTTAAATATCTGATCTCCAAATACACTCAGATTTCAAAAGCCTAAGTCCAGATTCATCTTCTACAGGACTGAATTGATGGATCTCTTTGGCAGCACCACAAATTCTGTTTCATGAGCCAATGTAAGAAATTAGATAATTTTGATTACATGCAAGAAGAAAGAAGTTTGACAAAGACACTTGAACTGGCAAGATAGAAATGGTTTGGCATCACTTACTAAAAATAAACCTAACATTAATAAAAGTGAAAATAATCAGAAGATCCACAGACATAAGTTTATTAAAATCTTCAGGCAACACATTAACTCTCTTTTTTTTATTTTAGTAATAGGCTGTCTTGACTGAGGGATGTAAGCGCTTTTCTAATAGACTGAAAGGTTTAACAGTTCTGTTACAATTCAGAGAGCATCTCTCTAACCCCTGCTGAACTCTCATCTCTGCCTCACTGACTGGAGATCAAGAGCAAAGCCCTGGTGCTCTGTGCTAAAACTTGAAGTTCAAAGATCTTCTGTGTTTTGCTGCTCTTTCCATAAAAAGAAGAGAGGCTGATATTTTCCCTCTTCGTGTCTCCTCTGATGGGTCTGATGTCACCACTCATTCAACAGAAGCAGCAAGGTAAAGAAGAAAAGAAATCACTTTTGGGGCTCAGATTTCATCTTTAATTTTTGCTGTCAAAGATTCAAATTTGTCTCTTTCCCTGAAATGACAGAGACTGAAATACCCTCTGTGGATTTTTTTTATGATATAAGGTTGCCCCCAAAAATAAAAATTAGCCCAGTAAAAGCACATCCACTCCCTTTGACAAGGTCTCCCATAAAGAATGTCTTGGCATGTTCCTTGGATTTAGAGATACAGAATCTTTTTCAACACTAAGGGAATAGCAATGAGTTCTTTTCCAGGTAAATTGTAACTAGCTCACTTAAAAGATGGCAGATGGAGAGCAATACAGTATTTGTAGTGAACACAGTCCTATACTGTTTGCCTTTCTAGTGAGTGAGTCTCCAAGATCTCTCAATTCCAGAGAAATGACCTGCACAGTAGCCAATTGCAAAAGACTTTTGTCAAGAGAAGGCACAGGGATAAATCACAGAACCAAGTCTTTGGGTCTTGTAGCTTTGCTATCATTTACACACTGGAAAATTGTGCTTTAAACCTGCCTCTGATGCTTCAAAACCACCATCTACATTTGCAGACAGTTACAGAGTTTCTTTTCAGAGCTTCTCTCTTAATGCTCCTGTATTGGTTTTGTGTATTCGTTTAGTTTCAAATGTTCTTCTGTAAATGGGGACATCCTTGATGTCAGACTCTCCAATTTACCAAGTCTTTACATTTTTTAAATCAATAGCACCTTGTTAAGTGTTATTTAATGCCATCTTTGGGCAGAGATTTCGGTTCTCTATAACAATGTTTCATTGCATATTGTTGGGAACCTGGGTGCATTTTTATTCTGCTGCAGGTAAGATGCCATCACAGTTAAACATGTTAGACCAGGTTGTGTCAGCTATTTTAAATATAGCTCCTGCTACAAAGCAGAAGGGGATAAAAGGATGGTCAGTGATTTCTACTACAAAATGCTGCAACTACTGGGTGAAGTGTCTGCTTAAGCTTATTTCTTTGTCCTCTTGCCTTTCATTTCTTCCCAACCTACATACTCTGTCATCATCTTACTGGAGTTCTGTTTTAAATTTTATTTTAAAAGGAACCTCAGGAAAGTTCTGTGAGAATGATACTCCTCTAAGAGGCTGGAGATGTCTGTTGTTAGAAGCAATGTTTTCAGAGCAGTCCAATCAGTGTGGTTGGCTGCTCTGGATAAGCACAAACTTCACTTCCATGTAAAGATCAACCAAAAAGCCCCATGGGAGATGAGAGCTTCTGCCCTCCAGGAACTCCTGTTATCTTCTACAGCACTGTGATCAGACCCTTCTGCAGAACCTATAACAGAAAGCCAAAACAAAAGAAGGCGAAAGCCCACATAACAACAATCCTTTGGATGTATGAGGTATTTCCCCAGTAGCTTGATGGCATGGCCCTGCTTTTATTGGGCTGTCTCAGACAGCCCAGGAATGCGAGAGCAACACCTACTCCAGGGGTAAAGAGTTCTGAGAGGCAGTAGTCAGATTTGGCACCAATACTTCATGCTGATGGGGGATGACATAAAATGTAGAGTCCAGATTAGACCAATCCCACATGTTACTGAGCCCAAGGCCTTTCCTTGAAATAAGTCAGTTTCAAGACATCCACTGTGTAGTGTTACTGAGCTGCACAGACTGTCTTACACTGCTGATTAATGTTACACTTGAATACACTGGAAGGTTTCAACTTCGTGCCATGCCTCACCGAGCTCCTGAGAGGTGATTAAGCAGCACTGGCACACAGTCTGTCACATCTTACTGATTAATTACATTGGCACACCTAGAACTTGATGGTTCCCTTCAATTGCTGTTTCTTTCAATACCTTGTTGTTTCTGGGTGTGTGATATACAACAACATGACTTCATAAAGAGGGTGCACTGTTTGTCATGTGAACATCATAAGCTACATACATCAAGACTGCTCATAAGAGAAAACATAGAAGTGAAATGTTTTTTTAAACTTCATCATTTCTTGCAGCTTCCTTACCTGACAGCTACTATTATTTTATAAGGGAGTCAGAAGGCAGACAGAAACATACATTTATATTATTTGTGACAGCAATAGGCTTTAGTCCTTTTCACATTACTTTGTCATTCTCAATTCACACTGCTATTTCTCAAACAGTAGATTTTTCATCACATGACAAATCCATCCAATGAAACATAACCAGAGCACCCAGGCAAATCAATGTTCTGCCTGCTCAATTTCTTGGAGAAAAATTGTGGGAGAGATCTTGAAAAGCATGTCATGATAACAGGGCTCCAACTGGTCCCCTTAGGAGTTAAAGACACCACCAAGCATTCACCCCTTGAAAACCTTAGGATGTTCAGAAGTCTGCAAGGCCAGACTCCCTCAGCAAAAGTACTCCTAGCCTAATTTTGTGACCTCAACAGATGGTGATCTAGGCCATCTGTATGTTAAAAGGCCACTTTGGTCTGCTTTGTGAACCTTCTGACTGGCTGGCTGTATGACCAGGAATCTCTTTCCATAAGTTTCAAGTAGATGCCACGTATATGTACCATTAGGTCTTGGACCTTACCAGGTATTTTGTAAATGTAATTTAAAAATCAATATGAGCTTTGGAATGATAACTTAATTAACATTAAATTGTTGAGTTTTCCTTGTCTGTTTTATACAAGATTGATCCTTATAATTTTTTATGCTTAAATTAGTGAGATAGAGTGAATTTCTTTTTATTGTAATTGACAGTTCATATGGTTCATTCAGCTTGCATCTCCAAAAGCTAAATTATGCACCTGCTTTTCAACTAAACTTAAAAGCTTCGCAATCTTTCCAAGTGTGTTTCTCAAGAAAAAAGTATTATTTCTCAAGTACTGCAAGGTGGGCTGGAATCCATTCAATCTTTCTGCTCTTTCCAGCAATCAGCACTGACTGCAGTTTGAGAGTCTCAGATGCATATACAAGATTTGCTACCTTGACCACTATTTCTGTACGGAGTTGTCCGATGTGGAAGTATAAGCTCCAGCACACAAAATCCTGGTCACCATGTTGGGAGGCTAGCTGGATGGGGAAGGAGAAGCAGGCAGAGTGAGGAATCACCCTGAGCTGCTGCTCACAATACCTTGTGTGGGAGCAGTCTTCAAAGCTCCTTAGAGGGTCCAGGGATCTCCACTGCAAGCGAACACTGCAGCTTTGCTATGGAGGTTGTACTTTCTCAGGACTATGTCCCAGGGTAATTCTAAAGATCAAGAAGCAAGCAAGAAATTTGCAGCTAAGAAAGATGGGGGACATATTCTAACATTTCAGAATTATTATCTGAGCAATGCAACATCGTAAAGACCATATCACTGTACAGTTCTGATATTGTCTTTATTGTAGTGTTGTTGATAAACAGAGTCTAAGAACCCCTATGATTTTATTCAGTAAAAGAGATCCAGTGCAGTCCAAAGAGCTGCTTGGTTTGAATGGCAAACCCAAATTTTAGCGAGATTAAAGTACAAACCTGAAAACCTGCATCCCTGGTTTTGAGTCCCATGGAGAGCTGAAATAACTTCCAGTTGCATCTGTTACTATGAGATACAAAATAGCTTTTGGCTTTAATTCATTCAATTTCTTTTCAATACATTAATTTCTCTAAGGTCTCAAAATATCAGAGTCTCCACAATTACGCTTTCCACTTAGAAATCTTACTTTTGGTGAATTTAAGAGCTCTGATGGGCACATCAGATGTTGCTGTGCTGTTGCTGCCAAACAATAGTCTTTGTCCAAACAGGCTGCCAAATACACAGAAATCCCAAGAAAATGGCTACAATAAATGTTTTAAAAGATAGTACGTAGCACACAAAAGAATCCAGCTTTTCTAGTCTAATTTGGCCCATGTACAGCTGGGCCATGTATATTCTAGATGAATCAATAGTTTTTAATGCACCTGCACTACAGGTAATCTGAGTATATTCACATAGTACAGATACATATATTTGTATCTGAGAAACTTTTCCCAATGCTCCATTTCACAGAGACTACAACCCTGTCTTTGCCCTAACTGGAAAAAAAATCAGTAAGAGAAATCGAGACAAAACCAAGCAAAAGAATTAAAACTCCAAACATGAAAATACTCACTTCCTAATGTGCACTTCTATTGCCTGACACTTTAGTATTTTAATGTTTTAAATACATGTATATTCGGTGTTGCTGCTCAGGTCAGTATCATCCCAAGTTATATCAAGTATCTATCGATGTTCTCAAATGTACTCTTTTTCATTCTATCTCACTTCATGCTCCTTCAAAGACTGAAGGTGACTAAAACTGAATACACAGGTGCTGAACTTTTATTTCAGATTTCAGGTAGATTTTCCTTCCCAGGGGTAGGAGGTGAAGTGTTTGAAAGCACTAAAATTTTCATCTCTCAGATGCAGCCATTTCCAATAATAGCACTTTTGAAGAAGTTCAGCAATGGAACAATATTTATGCCTCATGAAGCATGCATTTGCAGACTTATAACAGCTTCAGGAAAAAAACAGCTTCATGGTATTAACTAAAAAGGAAATAGTATGGAGTATTCTCTTAGAACTAAGGAGGGTTGCCCAATATTTCTACAAAACAACCTTTTTTCAAGCAAATACAGTATGACCACTCTTACAGTAAGTTTTCTGCCAGTTTTTAAAGTGTTTAATTAAAGTAAGGAAAAAGAAACAATTTAGATAACTAATCCCCCTTTTATTTTTGTTAATAAAACTGCATATCTGCCACCAAAGTAACCATCCAAATTACATTAAAAGGATCTCATGTGCAATCAGGTTTTGAATGTTAAACATCACCAAAAATTCCAGCAGAGACAGTACCGTAGATATGTAAAAAGAACAGCTGCTACAAGGATACGTAAGATTTTAGGAATAAATTGTCACAATTGGCCAAGGACCTGAATTGAATGCTTGATATGATAGTATCTTAAATTACTATTAAATTCAAGGTATACATTATTTGACAATTTTTCTTTTTGTATTTATCCAGTTTTTGGAAGTGTGAAAGAGTTTGCAGGCATGCAAAATGTTTTAAAACATTATATTATTAATGAATTATTACCTTTATTTGACATTTCAATTTCTTTTCTCCCTTGAAATTTCAAGAGACAATGAGATTTAGTTCTAATTTCTAGACCAAATAAGCCATTATTATTTTTAGCACAGGAGCCTACTAGAGGTCAGAGTGAAAAATTTCACTTGGGCTAACATAATTACATTGGGCTGCTCACTTATCACAGTGCTTATGAGAGTCCAAGTTTACCATCAGACCCAAATTAGAAGAAAATAGATATTAATTTACAAGACATCTCACAGCAACAAATAAGCAACCAGTCCTGTTAATGCCTCTCAATAATCAATTTCCATTTTAATCACATTTACTATCCTGCAAGATTGACACATGAATTACTAAGTTGTCAAAAATTTTATGTCATCCTCTCCTGAAGACCTCTCATGAAGTCATGTCACATCCCACCCACTCAATCACAGCTCTGGAAACTGATCCATGACCATCAGTGTCACCTCCTAACTGCACCCTGTGATGCTGTCACAGCTCATTCCTGATGACAAAATTACTGTCCCTTGTAATACCAGCATCCTGCAAACAAATCCAAATCCTAATGCTACTGTGTCAGCATTAGGCATGGTCGCCAAACATGGACATTTCCATTTCCTCCAGAGCTTCTTTTGCTGACAGGCCAATAAAACAGCTCATTTACTCAAGGTTGTACCCCACACATGACTTTTTAAATTCCCAATACTTTACAAATTTTGAGTGCTTACAATGCAGACATTCAAGTTATCATCCTACTGCACTGGAAAGAGAGTGCAGCCAGAAATATTGTCAAACAGCATGGATTTCCTTATTAGACCTATCAACCAACAGACTACCCTTATGCTCCAAAGATCATACTTTCTCTTAGCTAGAATTTTCACTTAGAAACACGTAGAAATCCTTCCTGAGATGTGAAAGAAAATCCTCCTACAACTTCTTCTGGAGGCTTAAAACAGATTTCTTCTGTATTCAAATCCAAACAATGATAATGAATCAGACTTACCATTTTTAAAAGTGGCCTAACACCTGAGCAGGCTCAGAAGAAGGCCACTGAATTTCATATTAATAAAATGTAGTGTACAGGCTTTGAAATATAGTCAGCCTTGATTCAGGATTCACAACTCCTCCAAAGACCAAAAGAAGGCAGAAACCCATTCTCCTTTGCCAGGGCCCCAGGGCAGCATCTGTAGCACCAAATAATGCACTGCCACCCCTTTTGAGATGGTTTCTCCCTCAGAAGGGAAGTAGGCGGCAGGCAAAAGAAGAGAAAAAAAGCTGGTGCATAAAATGACCTTACTGAGTCCTTAAATCTATGTTTTCTCTCAAGTAACACAGCTATTTCCTACATTAATCAAATAAGTACTAAAGAACTGTTGCTATGGTGCAGCCCATGTTCGGGGTAAACAGCTCTGGATGGGTTAATTTCCCCTCGCAAGATTCTGTCCCTGAGGGCGGATCCAAAGAAGGGTCTGCAGCATGGCTACATCTACTCCTCGCCTGTCCATCACACAACCTCAGACCCTGTGGCAGGCCTGCGTGGTTGGAAATTCCCTCCAGCTGTACTGTTATTAGCCAGTTTGATTTTGTACCTCACCTGAGATGTTCCTATTGGTTTCATGTCATGAGTCATCAATTCCTGATTGGATAATTATATTGTACCAACCCCTAAGTTTACCCCCTTAAAAGTAACAACCAGAGAGCAACAAAGGGTCTCTCTGTTCAGCTTCCCTTCAAGATAGAATCTTCCTGCTCCTACGGGGCAGAGTAATAAATCTTGGAATGCAGCTGGCAAGAGTCCACTCTTTCCTCCTTATCTTCATCTCTGTCTAAAAACTGCTTGATCCTAACGGCCCTGGGATCAGACAGGGAAACTGAGGCACAGAACCTCAGTTTCCTAAAACACCGTCGCTGGTTCGTGTGGGTTTCGAACCCCTACGACAGCAGATCGGGCCAAAGCCAGGCAGGGCAGGACGGCTTTCACTGAGCCACAAGCTGCAGCCTGGCCTAAAACAAAGAACAGCAGCATGGGGAAAATCACCTTTTGATTACTGTATAAAATGTTGTGGGTTTTATGCTGAATTGTTCAGAACTTGGGAAAAATATGGTGTTGTGACATGAGATGCTTGAAACTGAAACTAAACAAAACTCAAATGGCACTGGCAGGAGGCGGCAAGTTCAAAGCGCACATTAAAGAATGCAGATGCCAATTCCTTCCCCTGCAATAAATGATCCGAATAGCTACAAAATTAGTAAACACAGGTCTTTCTTTATTTTACTGATATGAAGGTTGGATACAGAGGCAACCTTGAGCACCATATATTCACTTCCAGTTACTATGAGAATTTTCCCAATTTGTAAATAATTGCTTAAATATTTACAAGTTATGTTGTGTATCAATAGGTGCAATTAATAAAATTAAAAGAAAAATTTTTAAAAAAAGAAATCAGAGTTGTCCATTGCATTCATTCAATTTTTTAATCATTCATTTTCATCCACTGCAGAATGAGATGTTTTCCTGAAGTACTAAGGGTCAAACATCTCTGTCCCAAACATCACCTGCACCAAAAAGTGGACTTTAGGCAAGGAGTCACATCCTGTACATAACAGAGACACCATGTTTTAAAATACATCTAGAACTTTCAAACAAAAGCTGTCATTTTTTGGTCAACACAGCCCAGATTTTCTAATAAATACAAAAAGCAGTTTCCCAAGTTACTAGAAGAATGGAATCCCCCTCTTAATAATTACAGCTACAGTTGCTGAGGAACTTGCACCCTGAGGAACGTACAGATTTCTTACTAAGCCCACATTTTGCTCCATTTTTTCTTATAGATATTCACATGGTGGCTTCCATATAATCGAGTTTAGATGAGTATGATTATGATATTAATTATGAAGGGTAAGATAACAGTCATCAGTCTTCAGGTCTAGTCTACAGTAAATTGGCTGCATCACTTAAAATTAAAAACTATTGTGAATTGATGTAATAATTATAAGACTTTATTTATGTGAGGCCTGAAATAAATTGTGCTAAAACTTACTGATCTCTATGTACAGTAGATCTATAACACCTCAAAACTGCTGCTACAACTGGTCTTTCAACAAGTCATAGTCATACCTTTCAAATGAAAATGAGATGCAAGTAAATTAATACTGAACCTAATGTAACAAATCAATTCTGAAGTCACCATGGCAACTTCCATGACATTAAGCATGAATTATGTGTCAAAATAATTAAATATTACTTTCTTTGTAGCAATTCCTATACTTAGCATCGTGATAATACTCCTCCAAAATGTTTCAATGAAAATTATATCTAGAAGATAATTTTATAATCTCTAATTTTTGAAAGTCAAATAGGATTACTAGTCAAAAACGATAAAACTGCATCAGTTTAAAATTATCTTAGGCTACATACTGGCACATACATAATGTCTAATTCTGGGGAAGAAAATACAAAAACAAACAGACTCTTCTCTCCCTATCCTCTCTCAAGTCTGAGGAATATTATTCTCCTTGAATTTCTGCATGGAGTGGTGGGTAGTGATGGATGCATAGGTTACTGTTCTTTCTACATGCCCTTCTGACTTTAGAAAAATGCTTCCTGCATTGTTCACAGAAGTGGGTGCAGTATTTTAGATATTAAAAGTTCAGGCAGAGCAGTGAGATTGTTTCTCACTGGATAGAAGCTTCTACCCATGGACTAATGTCTAATATTGAACATCCAACCTCATATCCAGCTGCAGTAGGACATATTCTGTTTTTACAAACCCCTATGTTATCTAGCTGATATTTTATTTTTCACTATTTTCATTCCTCCAATGCCAAAATTTCTCCATTTTTGTAGTGTCTTTCATAAAAGATAAGACTCAGCTTGCCCTTCATCCATTCAGTCATCAAGTATTTTAATATTCTAAGCTTAAGAGAAATGGTTTATACATATGAATTGACAACTTCTTCAGAAATTCCCCAGCTCTTCCCATTGCACAACTTGTGATGGGTATTTCCTTTACATAATTATATAAAACAGAGTAACTCAAACTGTTCCTTTATTTTTCCAATATCTACTTTAGACTAGCAGTCTTGTCATCTAGTATTAAACTATTTACATTCAAGACTTATATTTACTTAGTATTTCACACACTCTTGAAAACCACTAATAATGAACTAGAGTTTTGCTTTTTTTCAATCCTTGTAAAACTTCTGGACTGAATTCAAGAAGGGGTTTGCTGATTAAAGTGAGTACAACTTATCTGGGTTTCCATAAATTTTTTCTGCAGTTCTTAAATCTTAGATTTATGGCACTTATGTGTAAGAACCATCTTGATTTTGCTTAATATACAGTTCTTGTACAAATCTGACATCATTTGTCTTCTAATGTGTGTGCTTTTGCTAGACTGCTAACAGTTTACAGTCAAAAAACATAATTACAACTACTTTGCCCACTTTGGCAGTTACAAGAAAATACTTTTTTGGATACTTAGAAAGCATTCTTAAATATTTTTTCAACATTGTTCATACTTTTTCCTCTTTAAATAATATGTCTAAAATTATTGGCCTCCATTGCTTCCAGCTTTAGCTAAGCAGCTCTTTGAAATTCCAAATATATATACTCTTTGTTTGCATTATATTCTGTTTGCTAAAAAGCCATCTAAGGTCAAGTGTTGATGTTTTCAGATGACTTGTCTGTGATACTCTGTTCTGAAAATCAATTCCTCCTTATTTGCTAAGATCAGGACTCTGTAGCTTTATGACATGTCAGATGCAGAATGGAAATAGAAAGTGTGCTTTAGAGCACATTTTGTTATTAGCCGCATGATGTTTCTAACATTATCACCTGAAGAGAAACCCTGTACTTACACAGCCTCTTTTCCTCTTGCCCCATTCTAATCTGTGATTATAAAGCAGACTGGAGGCCTGAAGCAGTCCCTAAATTATAATCCATCATGCATATAATCTGTTATGACATTTTCCCATTTGCAATTAAAGATTGTTTATGCTTATTACTTGTCAGTTCCTTGAACATGATATGTCTTTTTTTTTTTTTTTTTGGAAGAAAATATAACCTTAAAAAACACTGCAATACTAGCACATTTGGGGTTTTTGAGCTTTTCAATCCTGCTGGGGACCCCACCTGACTGCGGTTGCAGCAAAGTCAACAAATACCAAGCTGACCTCAGGGAACCAACTGGACACCTCCACCATCTCTCTAAAATCTCTTTCTGACCTCTGGGTGATAGCAAAAATTTTGGAAAGGCCACATGGCTTTTAGCACTGCAATGACAATGACACTTTAGTATAGACTTCCCATGAGTTTTAGGAAATTTCTCTTGCTTACATTATCTAGACCTACTCTGAAATTCTCCCTGTAGCAATAGTGCACACCTGGAGTACCGTGTCTGTAGGAGCACTTGCTAAGGCAACATGTCTTGGTGCTGCAGTATGTGTTCACGAGGTGTGTTACAAACATTTCTGGATATCACCAGATACAGTGTAATGCTAAAACATGGTAAAAGACAAAACTACAGAAAATACTTTTTAAATTATTTTTACATTGATTTTCATTGACCAGATAACTATCACTCTATTCTAGAAATACTAAATGTGAGACATAAACAATTTATTTTAACAGTTTTATATACTTATCTGCAGAACTCCAACCAAATTTGGTACCTGCCAAGAAGGGACTGGAAAAAAATTCTTTACAAATATCACAATTTGTGGGGTTTTTTTCCATTGTAAGAGCAATCTGGGCAATAGCAGGTTTAATCAGACCCCAAATATATAGAGGATCATGAGAAATGTCTCATATCTCATTATTCCATTCTGTGGAAGCTGAATAACTTTTCCTTTCTTTGGGAATACCTACTTGGATATTAGAAGCTAACTTTATGGTACTAACAAGAGAAAAGCAAAAGTTACTGTTTTTTCTAATTTACATTGTAAGTTAATCTACCATGGAAAAATCACCACATTTTTTCAGAACAAGAGATTATTAAAGCTTTAAAAATTTATGAAGTTTAAGAGGACCTCAACATACAAAATGTCCAGCACACAGCTGGATAAACACATGGGTGAGCAACTGGCCCACAGGTTGGGCACAAAGGGTTGTAGTGAATGGGGTGACATCAGACTGGTGACCTGTCACTAGTGGGGTTCAGCATAGCTCCATCCTCAGTCCTGTGCTCTTCAACAACTTCATTAACAACCTGGATGCAGGACTGGAAGGGATACTGAGTAAGTTCACAGATAATAAAAACTGTGAGGAGTTCTTGACTCCGTCCAGGGCAGGGAGGCCCTGCAAAGAGATCTCACCAAATTGGAGGGCTGGGCAATCACCAACTGTATGAAGTACAAGGAGGGAAACTGCCAGATTCTGCACCTGAGGTGGGACAACCCTGGATGTACGAACCGATTTGGGAATGAGATGCTGGGAAGCAACACCATGGAAAGGGACCTGGGGGTCCTGGTTGAGGGAAAATTGAACATGAGTCAGCAGTGCCCTGGCAGCCAGGAGGGGCAACCACGTTTTGGGGGGCATCAGGCACAGCATTGCCAGCCAGGCAAGGGAGGGGATTGTCCTGCTCTGCTCTGCACCAGGGCGGCCTCACCTTGACTGCTGGGGTCAGTTCTGGGTACCACAATATAAGAAAGACATTAAATTATTAGAGAGTGTCCAAAGGAGGGCAATGAAGATGGTGAAGGGCCTTGAGGGGAAGCTGAATGAGGAGTGGCTGAGGTCACTTGGTCTGTTCAGCCCGGAGAAGAGGGGACTGAGGGGAGACCTCATTGCTGTTACAACTTCATCATGATGGGAAGAAAAAGGACAGGCAGTGATCTCATCTCTGTGGTGATCAGTGAAAGGACCTGAGAGGATGGCCTGCAGTTGTGTCAGGGGAGGTTCAGGCTGATATCAGGAAGTGATTCTTCACCCAGAGGGTGGTTGGGCACTGGAACAGCTCCCCAGAAAAGTGGTCGCAGCACAGGCCTGACAGAGTTCAAGAAGTGTTCGGGCAATGCTCTCAGGCACATGGTGTGACTCCTGGAAATGGTCCTGTACAGGGCCAGGAGTTGGACTTCAATGATCCTGGTGGGTCCCTTGAACTCAGTTTATTCTGTGATTGTGTGAAAATAGCCTCTCACTGGGGAAAAAAAAAATCTACATACTCTTCAGCTACTCTTGCAAATCTTGCACCCTTTTAAATGAGTGTCTTGACTGAGTCTGGTAAGCTTTATAAAAGCAGAACTCACAATTTATACAGATACTAGACAATTAAGAAAAATTAATACTAAAACTTCATAAAATAATTGTAGATGTATGAAGTAAGCAAACACATTTAACCCAGCCATCCTGTACTGGATGGTGCTGCCACCTGCCTTCCTGCCTGCAGGAAGTACTGTTCTGTTGGTATTAATGAATTTTAATAGTTGGTCTTAAATCCTCTTAAAACTGATTGTTCCACTGAGTAGGTATTTCAGGCACACTGGACAGCTGTATTAAATGTTTTTCTTTGGGGTTTGATTACTTACAGTACATTGAGTTTTAATGCATCAGCCTCTGTTAACACTGGATTGATAGTATCTTGACTGGTTACAATCCAGAGTTATTACAACATGATTTGCAGGCTGCTGAGAGTAAGCTCTGGATTCTGCCATTTAAGTTATCTGAAATTCAATGTTCCTACATATCACAGAAAAACAGAAAACTTCTATATAAAATACAGCTTTATCATACAGATCAATTTTCAATATGAAATATTATCTAAAAGTAATGAATAAACATGACACATGTTAAAGTATGGATGCAAGAAATAAATTTTAAAAAATTCCAGCCGTAAAAGGCTTAATTTCTATACAAACCTTTCCAGTACAGAGAAATTTTAATGGATTAGTCCCTCTAATGAAAGACTTTTGCTTAGTTCTAACACCATTAACAATATTGAATATATCTACTGCAGCACAAAGACACTCTAGAAGGATGGCTTCATCACAGCTCTCCACTTTCTGGTCAAGAATGCTTCTCTTTACCATAAACATTTTTATCTACCAACTGTCCTTTTATTTCTCCAGTCCAGTATTGATGTTGTATTCAAGCTGCACTTATTTACAAATTCTAAATAGCTACCTATAATCTCAAATAATATCAATGTCTTATCAAAGGGAAGATAAAATTGATTTATAGTTCTGAAGAGAAATGGCAGAAATTTCAATTAAAAATACATAAAACTTTTATATGTAAGCATGCCAAGAGCTGTTTATGGTATCACAGAATCATTAAGGTTAGAAAAGACCTTTAAGAATATTGAATTCAACCATTAACCCAGCACTGCCAAGTTCACCACTAAACCACACCCATCAGTGTCATATCTACGCATCTTTTAAATACATACAGGGATGGTGACTCAAGCACTAACCCGGGCTGCCTGTTCCAATGTTTCACAACCCTTTCAGTGGAGACATTTTCCCAAATATTCAATCTAAACCTCCCCTGTCACAACTTGAGGCCATTTCCTCTCCACCAGTAACTTTTTACCTGAGAGAAGGGATTGACCCCCACCTTGCTACAGCCTCCCGTCATGTAATTGTAGAGGTTCCATGGTTTCTAACACATCAATAGCCCTTGCCTCTGCTGCCACATGTGTCTCCATCCCCTATTTCCTCTGAGATGGCAAGCCAAAGGACCTTGCTAGCACACCCTCCTTCAAATATCAGTATGCTGTCCCCAGGCTTATCTCTAGTAAGGCAGGTTTTATTCTCTTCTCCCTTCAAATCTAGTTTAAAACTCTTTCAGTGATCCCTGTTAACTCCTGAGCAATGATCCTTTTCCCTCTTTGAGACAAGTGTTCCCTGTCTCTTGCCAGCAGGCTTGGTGTCATGCAAACTGCTGTCATCAAAAAATTGTAGAGAGCCAGTGACACCAGGCTCAGAGACAGGTATTGGTGTGCTGGCTTTTCCAGCTCCTTCCCTCATCACTCCCTGAAATTGGAAGGATAGAGGAAGACACTGCTTGTGCTCTGGATGCCTTAACCAGTCCTCTCAAGGCCCTGAAATCTCTCATTTGCCCTCAGACCTCCTGCTGGGACTTCATAGCTGCCTACCTAGAAAATAAATAATGATAATTACCCGAGGACTGTACAAGAGTGAGAAACTTTCTGTTCATGCCTTTAATCTGGGCCCCAGGTGTGCATATTGGGCCAAATCTGGTGTGCATATGGGGCCTTCTGTTCCCCTCCGGAAAGGAGCCTCATATGAAAATGACGCTTTCTTTTTTTTTTTTTTTTATGGGAGGAGTTTTGCTGCAGGACATAGGCCCACTTACCTTGATAGCAAATGCCTCCACTCTAGATGAACAGTCATCCTCATCATTGTTTGATTCCACTTGCATGTGGAACCATTGTCCTCATGCAAAGGCACCTTGAAAGGTGGGGCAGTCCCAGAGGAGACATCAGATGTCTGCTGCATCAGGCAGGAACTTGTAGCCATGGCCCCCTCTCCCTTAAATCTCTGTGTTTAGCCAGACAACAAAATAATAGAGAATCCTGTATGTTGTGCACCCTTTCTGCATGTTGGGCCTGTCTCAGGGAATGTCCCAGGTGTGAATGGTTATACCATTTCATCATATATTGGGTTGCTGCTAACATCTAAAGGTCATGTAGACATAATTTTCAAGTATTCTTGTAAAGATACTTTAATATTGGGAAATATTAAACAGGGAAACATCTATTTCATTGATAAACTATTATAAAAGTTAACCAATTGTGTTCTGTGGGATTTTACTGAAATTGAAATGAATCTTTATGTCCTAATTTCCAAGATAACATTCTCTCCTGTGGGACAGGACCAGTGAGATGTCAGCATTTGAGCATCTCAGTTGAAGCACTGCACTAATACAGTCCAACTCTCACCACTAACTTAAGAACAAAACTTCAGATTTTTTATATTATGCTATTTTAAATCAGCATTGATTAAAAATACCTTGCTGACTTACTATGATGAGCAAAGATGTAATAAAAAACTATTTCAGGCAAAAATCAATAGTATGAAGTCAGCAGAAGAGAATATCAATGTTTAAGTCCATTTCCATGTCAGGTTTTTTCCTTCTCATATGAAAAATAAATTGTATTATCCACTAGCCATTCATTCACTTTCATTTCCAAATGTATTTTACTTCTTCAAATTTGAGGACATAGATATCTTCTGTTTCCTAACTTTAAAAATTTGAGCTGTGAAAAACACAAAATGGCATTTAACTGGCGTGATATTCCTTGGCTCATACCCTGAGCCATTAGACTATTACACAGAAAAAGGGATATCATTGATTTACTCCACTTTCATTTTTAAAGAGCTGAATGAACACTAATTATGTCTGTTAAATAAAAAACCCAGGCCTTTGACAAGCTGGAGATGTAGCTTTTGAACTAGCAGAAAAGCATCTCAGAATTCCAGGCTGAGGTATGAGGGACTACAGAAACTCTTTTTGGGGAATTGCAAGGCTCTTCTATCTCATAATTTTCCATTTTAACTAGTTCTGTACAATCTCACGCTGAAGTGCAGCAGTGTAATACATCTCAGTATTCACCACTCTGATACTTTAAATACTATTTTGGGATGGCAGTACTCTCAGGGCCACATAAGGAGTAGAGGAGTTTTAAATAAATATTCTGCTCCGCTATACTGTCTGTCCAGATCCTTCAAATTCAGTTTTCTACCCCACTGCAGGAAATATATGGAATTACTGCCTACCTGTTCAGGCTTTGCAGTTCTGTAGCTGCATCATTCATCAGATGTTCACCACTTACCAAATAAAATCCTGTGCTCAGTGACTCCCAACAGAATGCAAAACCTTTCTGGGAAGCAAACCAAAACTGCTTTCATTACTAAAATTATTACACTTCACTCAAAAATATAAAGTAATAGGGAACAGGTAGACGATTTCACATATTCTTTGTCTTACTTCATCACACATGCCTGTCCTGGATAAATGAAGTAGTGATGGTTTTGCTATAAACACCCAGCCTTGCTGTCCAAAAAACCCATAGGACCTAAAACTTACCCTAGTATTAATCAGCAAAGCTGTAAGATCTAGAGGTGCTTAAAAGCCACAGCCAAGCAACAAAGCAAATATTTCTAAAGAGTTCTTAATTAAGACACATTTTAAGTAGGAACTTACATGAATTTTTAAAGTCAGTCATATTTTTCCAATATAAACAGCACAGAAAGAAACTGGTCAGTCATCATATTTTTGGCATTGACCACCTTTGCAGTTTAAGTAAGCCCCATTCAAACTGAATCAATGGAATATTTATAAAAAAACAGGCTGCTAGGTGGTGAACAAAAAACATTATCATCTTCAAAAATTTAGGTGCTTCTCTTTATGCAAAATTATTCTGTAGCGCTAAAAGATGTCTAGAAGCAATAGTGTATAGTCATAAATGCAAAACAACCAACCCCCCAAGTTTCAATATCAACTTCACAAGGAAATACACCAAAGGAATGAGGATGCTTCAAAAAATCAGTGGGAACTTGATATTGACTTTCTCCTTTCTCTATGCAAACAGGAAATTTTGCAGAAAAATTCACCAAAAATACTTTACCAGCAAATGCCAACAAATCAGTATTTCCACAATCTATCTTAAGTTAATGTCAACTTTTGATTTATTTTTCCCTAAACAAAACTGACACAAAAATAATAGTTTTGTTTTAATAATCTGGCTTTTCAAAGAAAAATAATTTTTATATAGTCACTGCATCTAAGCCTTAAGGATTGCCAAAATTATGCTGCCCCCCTTGTGAAACCTGTATTGGTATCAATGAGACGCAGAGGGACATACATTAAGATTTCTTTCAGCCAAAAGGGCACATCAAGCTGTTTTATTGCCCTTGAAGGAGGAATAAGACATATTTCATCCATTCTCAAAAGAATATACACAGGGTTTTCTATGTATCAGAAATACTGGCTGTTCTTAATGACAAGAGTGGTGTATTAACACCTTGCAGCACTAAAGAATGACTACAAGAGAAAGAGATCTTGGCCAAAAAAAACAAATTCACAACTGTCATTGCAAAAGCCTTTTTCTCTTCTTAGAACCCTGTCTCTTGACCTTTGCTTAACAAACATTGAGACAAATATGCTCAAATAAGTAAGAGCCATCTTGGACAAAAATTAAACTTCTCAGTTTCTAGACTGGCTCAAAACTGCTTTACAGCAAACAGTCCAAGAATCTGAATGCCTACAAAACAGTGGCCTGGAGGCAAAAACAAGCAGTAAAAATTTGCCATTGAACAGTTTCTCTTTAGGCATTTGCCAGATCTCAGAATCTGCAAAAATTATTAAACAAATAGCTGCCTATTCAACTGAAAATAGGTCCCTTCTTTATTCCTTAGTTTTCTCCAGAAGGAATGAGCCAAAGAAACTCTTCCATTTCACCTTCTGCATTCCTTCCATTGGATTTCCTAGAAAAGAAAGACAGTTGCCATCTCCTTAAAATTAGTAGCATGGAAGTACCTTTAAGTGGGATTTAACTCTGGAGTTGGCTCTGAACAAGTGATTTGTACTAGATCGTTTCCAGAATTGCCTTCCAGTCCATATAATTCTGTGCTTCTACTGAGCTTTATGGGTAGTAGCCATATCAAATATCACATAAATCTTTCACTTGGAGTCTTACTAAAGTCAGCTCTCACCTGTGTAACCTGATACATACATATCTGCTCCTACCTATGTCATTCTTATAGTGTATGCACTGAATTATCTCATATAGTAGAATAGATTTTAAATATTTTTAATATAAATTTCCACTAGAAAATCGATTTGATCATTTGTGGGACTTCTCCTGCCTTCATCTGACCGTAAAATTACCAGATTTTTTGGAGAGACAGTGTTCAAGGCAAAGAAAGCACATTCCTATGGTATGTAACAACACAGGTTTATTTGACTCATTTGTTTACTATTAGTTTACATTTGCCTCCCATATTTCATACCTTATAAATTCATACTAGCTGGTTACAAAAAACAAAATAAAACCAACAAACAAAAAACCAACAAACCAACCAATCAAAAACAATAACCAAACAAACAAACCCCCCCCATAAAAAACCCGAAAAACCCCACACACCCACTCTATCAGCAATGTAATAGTACTGCTTTTATCATCTGTAACTTACACAAAAATCAGTATTGGTAATTAGTACTCTTCTAAACACTTCAGTTTTGACAGTAAAGACTTCAAATATTGTTAGCTTGACTCTGAAAGTGAGACTTACAGACCACAGTTGTCTTACTTACAACCCCTTTCTTAAAACTTGGCAATTTCCAAGTTTGAAAGAGTGGAAATTCAAGTCTAAGGTTTCCACTGTGAGGGAAAGCAATGATGTGACTCTCTAGCAAGCCTTTCTGGTTGAAGATAGCAACTATATTGCTTTGAAAAGACACAACACTTCACAACGTTTAACATGTCTTTTGAAAGTCTTAAGAAGTCTTTAAGACAAAAGAGTATTTCCTGAACAACAGAGACAGTAACATAATGCTGTATGACAAGAATCACTTTAAAGGAATAATCTCTCAACATTCTTGCAATTACACCAAGGAAAGAAGGAAAGGCAATTGTTCAAATAAATTAGCATCTTCAAATTATATTAAACAATTAAAGCAGCAGCAACATGCTCAGCTTCACAGAAACAAGTATTATAAACAAAGACAGCTTTATAAATGTGAAGCTCAAGACACAATTCTTAGCTGGGATATCACTGCAGATGTATTATTGTAGTTGGAAGAGTTTAATTTCTCCTCCATTCTGCACAAGGTAGCAGCAGGATTAGCTATTCTTGCACTGAACTTCTTGTTATCGTGGTGGATTCAATCACCTAGAAATTTAGCTTTGTGTAAATCCTGTAAAAAACTATTACTGTTCTCTCTTCATTCCAGGACACATGGCACAGCCAAGTGAGTGAGCACATTGCAGTCATGCCAGAGCTGTTTCACAGACAAGAAATAAATACAAAACTTCCAGACCCAGATCCTGTATTTCAGCTTTAACCTCTCTGCCTTCTTCTTCCGTGAATGTTTGAGTATCCCTGCTATTTATCAGGATAACAGCCCAGAGAGGTGTTCCATCCAAATGATACTGTGTTTTACAAACCCTCCTCTTTGGTCAAATAGTTATGACCTACAGGTATTTTCTCCTACAGCAGCAGGACACCCAGAATTTCATCCTCTGTATCTAGTAAAAAACTGCTCTTACTACAAAATAAATCTAAATGGGAAGGCCTATTTAAAAGCCTATTTAAAAGCATCAGTTCTGTTTGTTCCTGAAGATTGATGAGAGGTCTTCTGGCATTGCCACCCCCAATCCGTAAGGCTGGGTGTACACTTCTCTGCAACATCGATGTGACTTTGCCAGCTCTCCCTCTGAGTCACCCTGACGTGGATTTAAAAACATTGTTTTACTTTTTGCTTCCCTATCACCAGTATAAACAGAAGGTAGAAAACTAAATTGATGAGCTAATATAATTGACCACAACAAATAATAGCACTGAACATTTTTATTGTATAAAGAGATTCCAACCACATAATCCAAACATTTACTATACAGGATGAGTCAAAGTTAATTTATCATGGATACCTCTATAAAAGGGAAGTTTACAGGAAAGATTTGAAAGCTAAAAAAATTTCTGGCTTGCCAGTTGTGTTTGGAAAAGACTGTGACAGAGAAACACTTGGAAAAAATACCAGTGAGGTACCCACAACATAACACAGCTGAATTCACAAAGATGCACGACAATTAAGTCACATTGGTATTGGAGAGGGTAAAAGAGATTAGACACCTGGAAATATACATATCATACGGAAATTCCAGGGAGAAGGCTTTGACCCATTTTCTGGCTAGCAAAACTAGCCACCTTCCCTCTCCCCTTGTGACTTATCAAAACTGGAACTATTTCCAACTGAGCTTCACATAAATTTTATCAGAATAACTTTGAATTACTACAATTAATGTTCTTGCACACACATTTTGCAATAGATTTAACATCCTTCTTTGCTTCCTCTGAACACTATAATTAGCACTGCAGCATTCAGGGTTACTTGCAGTAAAATTTGCCAGTAAGTCTTTATCTTTGTTGACATATGGCAAGACGTCCTTCCAGTAATTGGTGAAGGACAAAGCCATGGCTGTTGCCATACAAAGAAAGGAAAACAAACAAGAGGTAAGAAAGGGGATTGAAAAAGGGGTGAAAAAGTCTTGTGGGAGAACAGGAACTTTTTTTCTTGCCTGATGGGAAAAAAAACAGAAAACCAATGCAAGAGACTGACTTAAGACTTGGGGTACTCCTAGGACCTGCCACTTGCTTTAAGCAGCAAAACTGATGGAACAGATTCATGAGAAATTTTTTTTAATTTCACGGTTAACAGCAGAAAGACAATGAGGTGGGACAAGGTGCAACTCTAAGCCAATTTTAAAACGTAATATATTGCTCGTGTTTCAAAATAAATGCCACTCATAGAAGATCAGAAGGCCAAATTTACAGTTGTAGTATCATGAAAGCAATGCTGGAAGTCACGGGTTTGAGTTTTCAGTCAGGCATACAGAGGACCTTTTCACCTTACTTGGGAAGTAATCCACAATAAAAAATATATCTTACCCTGTAACACATGACAGATCTAAACGTGCCCAGTTTAGGGCTTCAATGGTGAAGGAATGCATAGGTAATTACAGAAAAGGCATAAGAATTCATAAAACTAGCCCTGAATTCAAGGTTAAGTTCATGAGTGTTTTCCTCTTCAGGATATTTCTGATGTCAGTGTTTCCAATACATAAGGCAAACCCCATATATCTTTGCTGTCCATGCAAGCATTAAACTGTTGATGAATTACCCTCAGGCACCAGATGCTTTTATCAAAAAATTGTTTGCTTTTTTTATTAACCTGCAATAATGTAATTGACTCTCCTTATCTTATTGTACAGCCAGTTTAAACCCCATGCTGTTTGTTCAGAGGTACTGCAAGATTTTGGCATATAACTATACACCATTGCTCTGTATCACAAATATAGAGAAATAATGCTTTTTAAAAGAGAGTATATAAAACAGAAGTACTAAAATCTGTTAATTCATGTCTCTATAACATGAAAATAGAAGTCAGTTTAAGATATAGGCTGTTCAGTTTTCATGTTCAGTATAAAGCAGTATTTCTTCATTCAAAACACTATTTTTAACAACTTATAATGATAAAATGTAGTCATCCACTTTGTATTTAGCACAGAACAAACAAACGGTTAAAATGAATGCTATAAAATTAATCTATTTTTAATGATTTCGCCCCTACCAGAGAAGATCACCAAAAAACCACTGGGAAAATTAGGTATGGCAGCAGATGTTGGAAGACACAACAATCTTCCCAAGCAGTGGCTTGCACAGGTTTAGCATAGCACTTCAGTTATTCACTTTCCTAAAAAAAAAGAGGCATCAGTTGTTCTCAAGTTCTCCACTAGATATTTTAAGTGGAAGTCCCAGTTGATTTGTACTGAGTACAAAACATCACCAACTAAATGCTGTCTTGGTTACTGTCAGAAGACACCACTTCTGAAACCCCATCACATACAGTTTCTTAATGCACAGGGCAGAGTCACATAAAACATCTCTGCTCATGGCTAACATTAACTTGCATTTACTCTGTCTGCTGTTTCACACACAATTTTTCCCAACAGAAAAAACATCATTAACATCAGTTAAAAAAATCTAGATGACTGGTAGCATGTGTCTGTGCAAATGAATCCTGAATGGCCTTGCACCTGTCTCTTCATATGCCATTTACTCTGTGAAATATTTACTAAGTACATCCCTACAAGTTTCTTTTCCTTTTCAGCCATTCACTTCTTGCTTTATGCATCATGGCTGGGAGATTTTTTTACCTCTCTTTTCCTTCACTGAACTAGTAGAACATATGCGCAGTCAGCATTTCACTTTTATTTTAGGGATTATTTCTTTTAAACTTCAGTTTTAAGTTCATAAAGCCACAGATAAAACAGTTTGAGTAGAAATTTCCATAAGTCTTTCAAAGATTTCTCAAGGTTATATCATACTAAATAATCTTTATTTTCCCAAATGATTTAGGCTGTCAATTCAATATCATTCCAAGCAACTAGGTCAGGGATATCTGAAATCTGAACTGCAAACAGCAGATTTAAGGAAAAAATCTCCTGAAGAATAAAATTAATAGGCAGACCTTTTCTGTCACATGTTAATTTTCTCATTTTTTTAAAAAAAAGAAGATCTACTTTGAACCCTGTTCTGGTCAGCAGTGCCTCACAAGCACTTAGACATTCCGTACACATATCATGAGGCTGAAATGTAGGGTTAGAGACTTTGCGTGTACACGCATTCTTCTAAAAGGCAGTAGAAAAAGTAAGCAAACTCAATTATAGCCGCAACAAGAAACAGAAAATGCAGTTATTCACAAAGAAATTATCTCTTTTCTAAATTACGTTCTATAAGATAAGTAGTTCTATTAAAATGGTGATCCCAGAGGTAGAGAAATGATCAACAACCTACAACAGAACTTAATGACCAACGTTTTTCTTTTTAAATAGTGAAGAAATTGGTTTATCTCAAATTCAGTAATATTGAAGTTATTAACATTTAAAAAGCAAGAGGTTGTTTAAGAAGTTGCATGTGAGATGAACTTGGACAACGTAACTTTGCAAATAAATTTACTAGACCAACTATTTCAATATATTGTTATTTATACTGAAAAAAATTGTTTTTAATCTGTTGCTGCTATTGGCTATCCCTCTGAAGAGCAGCAGTAATGACAAACCCAACTTCCACAAAATTAGTGAAGAGGCTCTATTAAATTAGCTTCAGACTAAGAATCATATTTAAAACCACATCTTGATAATTATATTTTACTCTGACTTTATCCAGCTTGGAAAGAGCAGTGCCTGCATGGAAAACACAATGGAAGACAGATGCAAGTAAAATTGTCAATTTTAAGCTGTCTATTTAAATTTCATCATCTTCTCTCCACTGCGCTGACAGATGACAGTTGTCTTGCCACCTAGGAAAAAACTGAAAGGGAGCAAATTACTCTCTGTGGTGCTTCATTATATATGTAGTAAAGTTGGAGCATGGAAGAGAAGACAATAGCAGAGGGTCAATACCCCCAGGAAAGCAGGCTCAGCCCTACAAATTAAAATCAGTACCATCATTTTACTTGGACTCTGTTACAGAAAATATCATGCACTCCGTATCAGCCCCCCAGTGAGTTTTACAACACCAGAACAGATTGTAAATATCAAATTATTACTTGTTGCACCAACTGGCATTATATTTGATTAGTTCCAGTTTTAATTGCTTTCTCTCACATAGTTTCTCTGTTGGGGCATATCCCACTTGCTACAGGATAATTCTAAAAGTAGCTCCTGCATATCAAGGCTTTCCCCAGGAGTTTTCTTTCATTTGCAAGCTTTGTCTACACTGTCAAGTCTGAAGGCTTTGATTACCAGAGTTTTCAGGTGAAGCAGCTCCTTTTCATTGTCTGCATATCTGACTAGGAACTGTGACATATGCCAGGCTGACTCTGTAGTGGATCTGGCCTGTTGAGGGTGCGTTACACAGCCTGTGCAGGGACAGGCATTCCCAGCACTTTTGGGATACGCTGAACACCCACATGGAGCAGCAGCCACCTTTGCCTCACTTAAGCAGGGTCCACAGGTGAACATATCTCATTTTGTACTTCCTGGAACAAACTGCTTCTATTTTTGCTAAATATTGCTCACTTAGCGCATATAGGTATAAAATGTGTAAACTGAAAAAAAAAAACCCTGCTGTTACATCATCTCTACCCTCCCTCCCAACATGCCAGAATAATTGAAGGAGTCTTCCAAATTGCCCATTGTTTTAGGAGAAGGAGAGAAAAAAAAAATTAAAAAAAAAAAAAAGAAATCAAAAAAGTACACATAATAGCTTTAAAAGTGCATCAAAGACCCAAAACAATGTTCCCAGCCTGATATAATATCTGCAATATTTACCCAAAAAGCCACATTTCAGCTTCCAGCACCAGGTAATTATATGCTTGTGATAATTCTTCTTGAAAATTAGATATTTTCTCCTTTCTGCTTTCACTGACTGAAAGATTTTCTGTAACTTCACAACCTTTACAACCCTTATTAAGTGAAAGAATTCCACTTAGTTTGGTTTTTGAGAAAAGCAATGATAATTCCCATTTAAGATGAGTCAGTCTCAAGGCTGCCTATGTGATTTAGTCTCTTAAAACAGTAATGGGATAGGACCCAAGATTCAAGACTCATTCTCTGCATTAGTCATAATTTTTAAACTGCAAGCCTTGCAGGAATTAAAACAAAATAATCTTCTGATCCTTAGTGTGAGCACCCATTGCATTCCATAGCTGTTAGACAAATCCCTTGTGCTCATTCCCTTCTGCAAGTTGTCTACATAAGGAGACAACCAGACACTTCTCTTCAGTGAAATACTCCAGCTCTGGACAGAAAACTTTATGAGGATAATATTGTTTAGAATGAGAATACCCTATTGCAGTGCACCTATTTTAAGTGTGAACAAAACTATTCAGCAAAGCCAACACTAATTCCTTAACATTTGAAGGCTTATTTCTGCTATCTTGAATTCCTTTATCACAGCCTTTCCTATATATTCAGATGTTTGCTATATATTTCAGAAATTTGCTATTATTTCAAACAGGAAGGTTGATGATTTTGAATACAAGCCAATCCAAACCAATTCATTTGGGAACAAAATTTCCCAGGTTTCCCCTCACCTGGTGGAAATGTGCCTGTCCATAAATAAAATGTGTGCAGGCTGGATGATTTCTCACACCAATGACATGCACTCTGGCATGCACTGAGAAAAAGCCTCAGGTACTATGTTCCTGTATTCTGCTACATCTGACTTAAAAAAATAGCAATAATCACCCACATTAGGATTGTCAGGCTTTCTCTGGAATAATAGCTGGCTTCTGATGCACAGCCAGCTGTCATAACAGGAGCTGTATGGAACTGGTGAGATTTTGCTGAGACAGAGAGGGAAATTTTAGCATCCACTGTGTCCCCTATAAGCCTCAAGGTATTCACTCAACCTCTGTTTTCAAGCTATGTTCAGAACACCTTCATTCATAAACCATCATCCAAATGTATAGGAAGTCCTTTCCCACCAGGATGCTACAGATTTCAAATTTTTTGGTATTCACTCTTTGCTAGTAATGCAGTTTTTGAAATGTTTGTTTTAATGAGTAAAGAGTCTTAAATACAGAGAAAAATATTAAACTGAAAAAAATACTCATATCAGAAGGAAATAAAATTGTAACTCAAATAAAGCTTGAATCAAAAAAATGTTACCTTTATTTTCAATACTAATATATTTTAAAGAATTTTTAAGGGGGCTGAGTCATCTTCACTACTTGATTTTTGTAGGGCAGGGTTGTTTTTTAATTTTTTATGGAGTTTTTTAAGAGGTTGGGCTTTTTTGTTTTGTTTTGTGGTTTTTTGGGGTTTTTTTGTGGGTGTTTTTTTTGTTTTGTTTGTTTTCGTTGGGTTTTGAGAGTTTTTTTGAGGAACTGCAACAAAATTTGGTGCTTGGGCAGGTTTCTGACAGAAATACAGGCACTACTGCTGTTTCAATTCAAAGCAGAGTAATTGAATAATCATGAATATGCATTCAGATTTCTGACATAAGTAGTATATGAAGTTTCCAGGGAAGACTTCCTGTAAAGACTGATTACACAGAAGACCATTTTAGATTAATATAATTAAAAACTGTAAAAACCCCCCAGGAAAATGTCTTCACTTTATTTTCCAAGGACGATATACTATATATGACTCCTGTCAGCTTCAGCTTTGTCTTGCTGTTTGACTGAGGCCAAAAGCAGGCAATAAATTGTTAAAGGACTGAGCTGGAGAAACCTCTTCCACACAGAGTTTGAGAAAGCAGCGGCTGTCAATACAGATTGCTACTTTGCAGCCAAGGAAGGTCTTTTTTTTGAAGAAGAGAACAGCCAATCTGTACAATGCTCATACCTGCAGGCAAGTTATATCCATGTCTGACACATTTGGAGGAGGTGCCTCTAAATTCTTCAAAAGCACCAGCCATGTACCTACATTAGAAGCAATAGATTATTGCAAGTCCCAGTAGCTTGTAGGATCATTCCAAAAAAACATACTATACACTGAGCACTGTGACTAAATATATTTGTATTCAGTCTTTCCTTTTATATAATTCCTCTATCAATCATTTTCTAATATACATGAATGACCATAAGGCTTTCAAGTTGTACACTCAAAAGAAAAAAAAAAATCAGAGTGCTTCTCCAACCTACCTCAAATTCCGTAACCACAAAGTGTACACAGTTTTCCTCATTAAATCCTATACAATTAGTTTATTAATTGGAATCCTATGTTGAATTGGAACAAATTCTACAGATACATCTCAACCATCCAGATGAATTGACTGAAGCATGTCACTAACCAGGCTATCCTCAAAATGATAATTAGAGGACATGATTCTTTTAATGTTTCTTAGGTTAAAGGACAAGCAACATAAGAACAAAAGAAAAAACAGACCTAGACAACTTAAAAATAAAACAGATTACTCAATACTACTATAATTTGGAATTTTTTCAGAAGCTGCAAGTGAAAAGACTGCAAAGCAATTAATCTTTTGCATTTTGAGCATCAGTAATTCCATTTATTTATTTTTGCATTTGATATCACTAGTGTAACTCAGATTAATTAAATTACATTTGTAGGATAGGAAACACCACCCATTAACTGAGAATATTGTTTTTCTCCACCTGTGACTCATCTAACATACAGATAATGTGCGTGATATATTCTGTCCCAGCACACTGCAGTACAGCACAGAAGAGTCCTACGGTGACTCAGACTCCACAAAACTATTGGAGCTCATGCCCATCTGGGAACAAAACATAAATAAATTGAAAATACTGAGTATCTTGACTTCTTCTTTTAATATGTTTTTTCACAGGTCAAATTCAGAAGAAGAAACTTCAACCTGCTGATTTAAACAGAGCTACATGGCAAGCACATTCTACATGGAAGATGCTCCAATAAAGTTTGATCTACCCACACTACACAGGATTGTATCCTGCAAAGCTAATGCTAATTAAAGTAAGCATTTACTTTTAATCACATTGGAATCCACTTGCCCATTTTACTTTCCAAGAGACAGGCATATAGCATCAGAGAAAATAGTTCCCAGTTTTTCTAACGGAAGCTCTGAGATGGCTCTGAGATGCCATGTTGGTTGGCACTAGTATTGCCAAAAAGAAACTTTTCAGACATGAAAACTTTTCCCTTTTTTTCAGCCTTTCCTGAAATTCTTCTCTTTCAGCAGGAACACTAAGATCATTCACGGATGCATTTATCACACCTAATGATCTTCTTCCTGGCATTCAAACTTTCTTTCAACTCGAATTGGTTTTCTTTGAGGAATACAGATGTGTCTGAAAAACAATATATCTGTTCTCCACAAGAGATAAATTAATGTGAAATCAAATACTGCTGTTGTTGAGCTGTCACATTTACTAGCATCCTCATTAAATGTTTTCAGGATCTGGCTTGTATAATAATCCAAATATAATGTAGTATCTCACATCCCATTCTTGCAGAATACTAACACCCTCTGTTCACATACATAGCTTCTTGCTTTGTGGTTCACGCAATTTCCAAAGGCCACTAGAGAAAAGAGACATTCCACTGGGAAATGTCTTTGTGTGAACAATATCCTATAAATTTCTGTAGGAGCAGTCAGGGAGCAACCCTTTTTTATTGCTTTTAAAGGGCTTTGTTCACTGCAGTCAGAAGTCTCCAAATGAAGAGATGGAAACAGAGATTAATTGCCTCATCCACTCAGGGTGTAATTCCCTTTTGGGGAATACCATAAAGCTTTAAAAACTTATTGATGGAGCTGTGTTTTTCCATGGAAACATTGTTAGTTTCTTCGCAATAGACTTAGTTCAACTGGGTTATTTCAGACTGGCATTTTATTAGTTGGAGGAGTTACATGCTGGAACAATCTTTCTATATCAGGACTGAAATTTCCATATTAATCTGCATATGAATGCATAGTCAAAGTCTTTCATGAGTAAGTTGGATGAACTTGGAAGTTTCAGGGCTTTAATGTAAGGATGGTTTTCCTTTCACTCCAGACAGGGCTTGAGATTTTGGTATTGTTGTTTTTGTTTGAGTGGGTGTTTGTCTTGTTATTTGGGGTTTTGGGTTTGCTTGTTTTTGGTTGGTTGGTTGTTTCTTTTTGGTGGGGAGAGGAGAGGGTGGTTGGATCTAGCAGCATGCCTTCATCATATATATGTCCATAGCTATAATTATGCTGAATTTGAAAAGGGAAGATGGTATTTTAGGTAGTGCCCCCAGCCCTGGGGTCCCCAACACACAAAAGATATAGCCCTGTTGAAGCAAGTTCAGAGGAGGGCCCTGAGCTGATAAGAGGGATGAAGCATTTTTCCGGTGAGGAAAGGCTGAGGGAACTGGGTTTGTTCAGTTAAGAAAAGACTTTGGGATGACCTAATTGTGGCCTTATAGTACCTGAAGAAAATTCATAGGAAAGATGGAGAGGGACTTTTTACAAAGGCATATAATGACAGGACAAGGGGCTATGGCTTCAAACAGAATCAAGCAGGTTTAAAATAGATATTAATAAGAAATTCTTTGCTATGAGGGCAGTGACACACTGAAAAGATTGCCCAGAAAAGTTGTGAATGCCCAAACCCTGGAAGTTCTTAAGGCCAGATTGGATGGAGCTCTGAGCAACCTGGTCTAGTGGAAGATGCCCTGCCCATGGCAGGGGGTCTGGAATGAGATGACTTTTAAGGTCTCTTCCAACCCAAACCATTTTATGATTCAATGACTATAGAATATCTGTAGCACAATCAAACCAAATTACACAAACTTCTTCCTTTTTTTAGCAGAATATTAAAAAATATGATAATTAGTGCAAATCTAGCCAGTCTCTTAACCAAAATACCTCAGCCTTCTCAGACTCCACGGTTCTGATTTTCTACCAGAGCCCAGCAGCTTTGCACACATCATCACAATTAAGTCAAAACCAGAGGTCTTTGTACCAACTAAAAGCTAAATAAAACAGAAAAACAATAAACCAAAGTATTTCTCTGTAACTCCTCACTTTTCAGCATATCTTAATTATTTTAATTGAATTGATTGTGCAATACTTTTTAAAAAATAGTGCAAGTTAATATTATAAAAACAAGAATTAAACCATTTCCAATAACTAGAGAGCAACTGATCAGTTCAGAAGAGGATAAACAATTGACATTTTACATTATATCAACAAGTCATCTTCATTTATGGTATTTTCAAACTATTGACCAGTGAATATTGGATAGGCTTTTCTGAACATCTGTACTGTAAAAAAGTTTTCTGAAGAGATCTTTACCTGCAGGTAGTTAAATTAAATGTATTCACAATTCACAAATGTATTCACTTCTTAAGCCTAAGAGCAGTGTCATGTCCTCATAGCCTCTACTTACATTGCTCCAGTTGGGCCCAGCTGGACTAGATCAGCTCCACAGCAAATATTCTGATTGTTAGGTAAAAGGAAAATTTAGCAATATCAGCATTTTGCACAAACAAACAAGGCATGTTCTTCCTTAAGCCCCAGGAAACACCTTAAGGGCAAATATGCAGGTCTGTTATTAAGGATTATTTCTGAAACCATGTAAAGCACAGTGCTTTTGCAATCTGACTCTGAAGATCAGCATTTACTTTTGCAATGGGTTGTAAGTATTAAGACTTCATTATCAGGGTGAGATTGACTTCTGCTTTCTAAGCTGCTATTGTTCAACTGATGAAACATACCAACAAAATCAGCATACATCAGGAGCTCTAATACTCTAAGTTCCCCTTGACAGATTCTCCTTCATTCACCATTGAACATGTTATAATGACAGACCAGTGAATAGTTAATAGAGTTATATAAAGGACAACGGCAAGGGAGAGCCTTGCACTTTCACCCTTTACTAAACTCATTACAATGCTCTGAAGTGGATTAAAATAGCATAGAAAGCACCTTTGATCCTCTTGCAGTCACAGAAATGACCTTTGAATTTTATTGTGTTTACAATAATCTTCTATGCAGATAGGTGTGAACTTTAGCTAAATTAGTTTGACCTATAGCAAATAAAGAAAAACTATTTGCATTTAATGTTTCTTCCTGGAAACTAAGGGCAAAATGAAAGCACAGAGCAACATATCTAGAAAATGCTTAAACACTGTCTCTCATTCTACATCAGGAATATGCAAAATTCACCAGACAGTCATAGAATCTTAGAATTGCTTGGGTTGGAAGGGACCTTAAAGATCCTCTAGTTCCAACTCTCCTGCCAATGACAGGGATGGCACTCACTAAATCAGGCTGCTCAAGGCTCCATCTAACCTGGCCCTGAACATTTCCCGGGATCGAGCAGCCACAACTTCTCTGGACAACCTGTTCCAGTGCCTCACTACCCTCACAGTAAAGAATTTCTTCCTAACTTCTAATCTAGTCCTACACTTTTTCAATTTAAAATCAGTACCTCTTGTCCTGTCACTATCTACTCCCACAAAAAGTCCCTTTGCCTCCTTTTAATAGGCCCCGTTAAGGTACTGGAAGGCTGCAATGAAGTTTCTCTGAAGTCTTCTCCTCTGCAGAATGAACAACCCCAGCTCTCAGCCTTTCTTCAAAGAGAGTTGTTCCAGCTCCCTGATCACCTTCTTGGCCCTCCTTTGGACCAACTGTAATGGGTCCATGTCTTTCTTATGCTGAGGGCCCTGACCTGGATGCAGAATTCCAGGTGGAGTCTCATCAGACTAGAGCAAAAGGGCAGAATCACCTCCCTCAACCTGCTGGACACGTTGCTTTTTTTTGGTGCAGCCCAGGACGTAGTTGGCTTTCTGGACTGTGACAATACTGCTGGTTCATGTCCTGCTTTTCATCTATGAGAACCCAAACTCCTTTTCTGCAGGGCTGATCTCAACAAGGTCATCTCCCAGTCCGTATTCCTGTCTAGGATTGCCCTGATCCGGGTGCAGTACTTGTTGAAATTTGTGAGATTCTCATGGGCCCACTTCTCAAGTGTGTCCAGGTCCCTCAGGATGGCATCCCCTCCTTGTGTTGTGTCAGCTGCACCACCCAGCTTTGTGTCATCTACAAACTTGCTGAGAAGAAAATGGAAATTTAAATATACTTATTTTATGCATCAGTAAATTGCATGTGAATTGACAACTTCAGAGCTAGAGCTTTCTTAAAGTTTCCAAAGCCCAGAAAGGAATGAAACACTTTCTCTGCTGTGGAGGTATCCAAGGTAAGGGGAACAAGAACTGAACTACTGAAAACAGCACTGCATTTTCCTTGTGAAGAGCATCTGCCAACATTAACTTCGGTTGCAAGGAAAGATAGAAGTCATTTCCTTCCACAGATTTTTTCATATGCAAAATTTCAAATCAATGACCTGTCTTATTTGCATTTTGAATTCATATATTCGAGACATACACAGTAGCCTTTTCTCAGCCAATATAACAGGGACGATGCACAGCTGCAGCCATACAGAGAAAATCTCAACTGAAGTGCACTCAGAACCTCTAGAACAGCAATTTTGGAAGTGGAATGGTCTGCACCCCAAGCACTTTACTTATGCTTTTAGTCCCTTGACACAGTTTCACTATCTCAGTGCAAACTAGAATGTGAAATTGAGTTTTGCATATTTGTCTAAAATACCATGCACTGCACACATATGCTCATATACAGACTACCATCCAAAGACAGAGGTTGGCAGAAGCTGGATATATTTATTAGGACAAGGATTTATCTACCTTTTCAGCTTTTGCATCCTTCCCTTAAGATCCTTCTTTTGTCAGAGATGTGCTATTAGGCAGATCTATTTGGCCCAGACACCATTATATCCCTTACATCTCTTCGCCTGTCACCACAAACTCTTCAGGTATGCACAAAATTCTTGCTCCTTCTGCTGCAAAGCTGTCACCATCATCTCGCTGAACCATCTTAATGAGGCCAAAGGCTTCTCTAAGTCTAAAGGCTTTACAATCTTTATAAAAGAAAGTAATTATGCAGTCTAATCTAATGCTTATAGATGCAAATGAATAAAAACTTTATTGACACTCAAACTGTCCTCTATAAACTATCCAGAAGTCTTTATCACTGAACAATTCTGAACACATCCATGCAGGAACTGAGACTTTTTACAGTCATTATTTCAAACTCTGCATTAACAGACCCAAGAGTCCATAAATACTTGGATGAGAATTTAGTTCTCTATAAACAGGCCTACAAATTTCTATCACAGCCATACACTTACACATAACTAAGTTTCTGAGCAGCTAGCAGTGGCCACATTTTATCACCTTTCCTAAGAGATTCATTTACTTACTATTGAAAGAGAATAACAACAACCTGTAAACTTCCTCACATTCTGTATGAGAATACAAAACTTACAGATGTGCACTTGGTGATCACGAACAAATCGGCTGAAGAAAAAAAAAAGAAAATCAAGAGGAACTAGTGTACTGTTATCACCCAAAGATAAAGCTCAACTGCTTAAAATATGCCTGCCTGTGGAACTCATAGAATCATAGAAATTAATCAGAGAATCTCAGGTTGGGTTCGACTTTTAAGATCATTGAGTCAAACTATTATTTCAGCACTGCCAAATCCCTAAATCATGTCCTTAAATTCCACATCCATGGTGACTCAAGCACTAGCATAGGCAGCCTGTTCTAATGTCTGGCAAAACTCTCAGTGAACAAATTTTTCTTAATATCCAATCTAAACCTCCCCTGGTGCAACTTGAGACCACTTCCTCTGGTCCTATCACTCGTTACTTTGGAGAAGAAACCAAACCCCAACTTGCTACAACGACATGTTATGGAGCTGTAGACAGCAACAAGGTCACCTCATTTTCTCTAGGCTAAGCATCCTGCTCCCTTAGCTGCTCCTCATCAGACTTCTGCTCCAGACCCTTCACCAGCTCCAATACCCTTTCCTGGATGCACTCCAGCACCTCAATGTCTTTCCTGTAGTGAGGGGCCCAGAACTGGACACAGGATTTGAGATGCAGCCTCACCAGTGTCGAGTACAGGGGAACAATCCCTGACCTGGTCCTGCTGGCTGTGTTGTTTCTGACTCATGCCAGGTACCACTGGTCTTCTTTGCCTCCTGGGCACTGCTGGCTCACGTTCAGTTGCTGTCAGTCAGCACTCCCAGGTACTTTTCTTCTTGGCAGCTTTCCAGCCACTCTGTCCCCAGCCTCTAGTGCTGCACAGGGCTGCTGTGACCAAGTACAGGCCCCAGCATTTTGCCTTGTTGAACCTCACACAACTGGTCTCAACCCATTGATCCAGCCAGCCCAGATCCCTCTGCAGAGCCTTCCTACCCTTCAGCAGATCAACACTCCTGCCCAGCTTGATGTAATCTGCAAACTCACTGAGTGTGCTCTTGGTCCCCTTGCCCAGGTCATCAATAGAGATATTAAACAGGAATATCCCTCATACTGAGCCCCAGGGAACACCACTTGAGACCCAATCCCACAGCTGTGTTCACTGCCTTGGGCATAAGAGCAAGGTACATCCTGCAGCCTGACACGTCAGTGGCAGCATATTCCCATATGAGCTTTGTCTTGGTGGTAAAAACACAACTGTCAAATCAAACCCCCTGGAACTCATGCAAAGTACAAACAGCAGTTTGGCAATTTGTTCCACACCCTAAAGAATTTTGAAAAGTAGAGGGAAGAAAGAGCATATTATTGGTTCTATATTGCTACAATAACTTAAGCAAGTGGTAGAAGCACCACCTTGTCCTGCAATGTACTCATATTTTCTCAGCACCAGGTGTTCTAAATCCATTCTGAAAAGCCTGAACTATTGTTTGACCAGCAGGTTATTCATCTGTTATTTACAGAGTTTACAAACATTTTCAAAGTTAGAAGAGAGAAACTGAACACACAGGTCTTTGCTTGTCCAGCAAAACCAAGAGATAAGAGAAAAACTTTTGCAAGGCTGGATGTTTTGTTCTCTGCACAACGGAGTATTGTGCTCTTACATGTGCACAGAAGGTTTTATTATCTCAGGTGAAGTTTAATTAACAGATATTATTTGAAGTCTAGTGCTATAAAAAGACTACATTTTTTAATGCAAATCCATTTTCATTACAGGATTGAAAAAAAAAATACAAAAACAGGCACAGAGGAAGGTAAAGCAAGCCCAGGTAGAATTATATTAGTTGCACAGGATTAAGATAAAATTTTCCTGTATTTCCCCCTTGTTTCCTCCTTGTTATTGACAATCGAGTACTGCACATTCACAGAACATGTTCTTAACTTTAGGATTCCTTCCCTTTAAACCATGGGGTTATCTTAGCACTGAGAGATGTCCAGTGGGAAAATTAGATTTTTACCATGGACTTCTTGATTCTGTGTTAAGAAGCATGAAGAGCTGTCGAGTTGCACAGTGTTTGGACAGGGACCAAGAGATGGTCATGTACCTACAAGAAAAATAATCCGAACACCTGAATCTATCTATCCACTGCTGTGGAAAAGGAGCTTGTACTGCCATCCTTCTCCCCTCACTGGAGCCAAAGGGATGATGGAACCCTTAACAGCAAGGCATTCCAAGTAGCTAATCAAAGCAGAATAAACAAGATGAACAATGATGTATTTAAATTTCAAAAAGAACCTGTCCTTTAATTACACTCTTATACTGGGCCTGGCTGGGATGGAATTAACCTTCTTTGTAGTTACCCATAGAATGCCAGGTTTCAGATTTATAACTAACACAGTGTTGATCACACACCAATGTTTTGGCCAGTGCTGAGCAGTGTTTTTACAGTGTCAGAGCTTTTTCTTTTTCTCACTCTATTACCCTTCCCATGCCCAGTCAGTGTACACCTGAATTTAAATGGCCAAAGGAAAAATTCACACCATGTAACACTGAATAACAATAAAAAAAACTTCTGTCTTCCAGAGGAACCATTACTTGTAGACTGGCTAGGCATCAGTCTGCTTATGGGAGGTGATGAATGATGGCCCTTGCATCACTTCTATTTTCCTCTCTCCGCTCTCCTTCACTTATTAACTGATCATAATCAACTATCAAACCTGTGTCAAGCACAGGTACCTCTCATAAGGCCCATAAATTGTAGTAGTTTTTACTGATCCCAATGTATCATATGAAGACAGAAAAAAATCATAACATTCTCTAAGTTTTAAGAAAGGCTGAGGAGGCTGGTAAAACCCCTCAGTAAGTGTAAAAATGAAGTCCATATTTCTTTGGAAAATGGACGGGGGAAGCTATTTTTCTGTATAACTGTTTCCTTTTATTCTGAATAAAGGAATAACTATAAACGGGGATGTCTTTCTTGGCATGTCAAAACTGTGCTGACTGAATAAGCATTAAAAAAATAATTGTTTACAGAAAAAGTAACTGATATCTTAAATCTGATTAATATACAAATAAGCTAAATTCTCTGAAGATATGTGGACAGCTGCATAATTTTTGCATTTCATAATGCTAATTAACTAATATGATAAATAAGGTCACATTTATATTGGTATTTGTAAAAGAAAGCCACTTGTTACAATTTCTTCCAATGTGTGACACTTATAACAAAAAATGGCTAATTATAACACTTTTCAAAGACAGATATATATAAAAACCTTTATTATTTTATGCTGAATAGAGATGTCTATAAATACATCCTGATTAATAGCTATAAAAATAAAGCATTATTTTTGTTAAAGCTTACAAAAGGCTATATAAACTAGATCCACTTGTGCTTGTTTCAAAGCAAATGACTACATATTCTTTGATTGCAATAGTAGGACAGAGTGCAAGGCTTGCAGATAGCATAGTCAGTAACGTGTTGCTACCCAAGAGGCTTATTCAATAGTTTCCTTTCCAAGGTCTCATTTTAAGTCACTTATGGCTTAGCCAAATGCAGCCATTTAGACATTTCAGTCAAACTCCCAAATATGAGATTTGTACACTGAATTGCAAAGGAAAAATAGTCCAAGTATTGTCAACAGAGATGTAACACAATAAGGGGTTGAATCCACTGTAGAAATATCCATGTTTCCTCATCTTGTGAAAAACATTTCTCCAGTTTAGGTATGTTGTGTATCTCAGACTCCAATCTTCAAAAGTTTTAGCAACTATTTACAGCTGTACAGTACAGAAGGTGTACTTGCGTTATATTAAATGTCTTTGAGAGCTGCAGCATCCCGCGTCCACTGTATTCAAACCATATTTGCAGCAATATTGAACACAGCTTTAGAATCACAGAATCATAAATCCATTTATGTTGAAAAAGATCCTAAAGACCATCAGTTCCAACCATCAACCCACCACTAAACCGTATCTATAGGTGCCATATATACATGTATTTTAAATACCTTCAGGGATAGTGACTCAGCCATTTCCTTGTGTAGTCTGTTCCAATACTTGACAACTCTTTAATTGCAGAAATTCTTCCTCATATCCAAACTAAACATCCCTGACAGAACTTGAAGTTGTTTTCTCTTGTTTTATCACTTGTTGCATGGGGCGAGAGACAAACACACTTGGAACAGTTGAAAGAATTGATCTCGCTGCAGTCCGACCACACTTTGCTTTTAATACCTTCTCTCCATCCTATATCCCAAGTACAGAAGAGGAAAGTAAAGAGATATCCTGCACTGAACAATAAATGCTTCCTGCTTCAAGAGCTCAGGGAGTGTGGAAAAAGCAACTTGGTGATATAGCTCAAAGGCAGAGGGAGAAGAGAAATTCAGGCAAATAGGGATCCATACTAAAATGGAGGTCGGGAAAGGCAAGACAGATGAAAAGACAAGAGAGCAGAAGAAAAGGAAATCAAGTAATATTTTCTTCATGGCTACCTGGATCATTTAGTTTATGGCTAATTCTGGCTCCAGCTGTTAAAAAGCTCTAGAAAGGAGCTACTTCCAATGTTCCCACTGCACAGATCTCTGCACATGCCCTCTCTGCAGGTGCAAGCACAGCTCTGTCCAGCTCCAGAGCAGGAGGGAACATCACTGCTGCTCTTCTACCACTTCTGATCTTGTCACCTATCTGTGTGCTCAGCTGCATCAGTCACACAACTTTAGTGCAGACCAGCCATACAGGTAATGTAATGGCAGACAAACCTCAAGCTAAGCTTCAGAAACTATCCAAAAGTTTACATCTACCTTATAGCCACAGCAGCAGAGTATATACAGAAAATGAGTTGGAAGCAGAAGAAGAAATACAGAAAAGGATTACTGAAATACAGAAAAGGATTACTAAAACTTAATTGACAGGCTGGTACCACTGAGATAGAAAATACTCTAATTTTTCCTTCCTTTAAAAGCATGGTTGCCTTATTAGCTCTATTGCTTTCCCTCCTGTTTTGCTTCAGCCCAGTCAGATGGATAAAGATGGAGTTGCTCATATAGCAAAGAGATTTTTTAAAAAACTAACTACGCTTCTCATAAGTTGATTTGAAACATTAAGGGTTAGATCATCCTGGCATCCTCACATTTTTTCTGCAGTAGAAAGGTTGGGATGAAAAAAGGATGTATTCCTTGGGATATATAGAACATGTTATTCTATGGCAGACTCAAATTTCCAGAGATTTATGCAGAGTGATGGCTCTTACTTTAATAAGGTTCTATATTTTTAGAAAGCATTAATGACATGTTTTGATCAGTTAAATTCTCCCCCCTCTGCCAGAAAATATGTCAGTTCATCATAAAACTTGCTGCCAAAACATGTTTTTATGGAAAAATATTTCTCAACATCTTTCTGCAATGTATATAACCTTCCTCCCACTGTAATCCTTATATCCACATTGGTTTTTAAACCAGGAAAAGACAATTTGGGTAACAAAAAAACTAAGAAGGAGCTGTCTAAATTTTAGTACATATATCAGGAATCTAAAAAGTGATATTTACACTTGTATTGTTCTATGAGTTAATCAGTCATCTTGAGGGACCTCTTTTTTTTTTCTTTCTTTTCTTTCCAAAATCTACTCAAATATAACAGAACACCATCCTCCCAATTTTATCTATCTCCATTGAGAAAAGCATCTGTTGATACTGGGGAAGAGTAAAATTTAAGATAATAAATCACACTTGTCAATAACGAAGCCCTGAAAAATGAGCACATTAAGAAAACCCCGGAACTATTAGCCCTTCCTTTGCCTACATTTCTGTGAACACATCTTTGCACCTTGTGATGCTGGACTGGGAACTGTGATAGTCTACCTGTACAATGATGTTACAGAACTTACTGTGTAGTTTTCCATTGTTGAATTATTCGCCATTTTCTGCTGTGGAAAAGGTGGCATCCTCTGATGTTGGGAAGCAGTTTCCAACTTACATGTACACACAGTCCTTACTCCAAATACCATGACTCAGCTCAATACAAGAATTTATGGACCAAAAATAAACATCTGAATCTATCACCTCTTAATGCTTTTTTTCGATCACTTTGGGATTAATGCACCTAAAATCATCTTAAAGTCATTTAAAATTCTTCACTGTATCATTATCAGGCCAAAAACAACAACAACAAACAACAAAAAATTCAACAACAACAACAGCAACAACAACAAATCAACAACAGCAAACAACAACCACAAAACACAACTTTCTGGAAATCCAAGGAAAAAAATAAGAAAAAAAAAAAAACTCCAAAACTATCTACACAAAAAAACCATCCAGTTAACTCCTTCCTCCTCCAAACTAATCCTAATACAACTGCAAAACTGTCTTGCTAATAAACAGACAAACCAGTGACTAAGAAAGCAAAAAGATGGGCCAACATTCACAGTCTTTAATTTTAGAAATAAAACTATTTCTACAGCCTTTATAAATGCAACAGTATTCACTTTCTTTCTGGGTATTTGATGTGTTGAGACTTAGTCTCAGCCATCTCTTACAATTTGCTGCAATGGGTTTACAAGTGCTTTACCATACATTTTTCAAAAGACACCAGGGAAGAAAGGCAGCCTTTTCCAAGACCCTGCAGCACAATGCCACACCAGCTAGAATTAGGCACGCATGGTGGAGATGGGACATGACTGCCAAAACGGCTCAGACATTTTAAACACGTATGGGTAATTAGTAATTTTGTTCTCCCAGTCACAGAGGCAGCACCAGAGTTCTCCGTCCTCATGTGGGGTCTCGCTTATCTCAGAACTCTTCTCCTGCATCTTTTATCCCTGCAATTGTTGTGACACCTGACAGCCCCTGTGCTACCCCAAGGAATCATTTTAGGTTAATGAGATCCAGATTGAACATTCAATGTAGTATTTGCAAATAAATACAGTGATCCAACTGCCAGTTTCCACTGCTGCTGCTCACACTTTAAAGTACAGCTGTCTGCAGGCCCGCTGGGAGTGTCAAGCTTGCAAACAGAAATTATGAAGGCATGAGAGAAGGAAGACCTGAGCAATATTGCACTCACCAAAATTACATTTCTATGAAAACGTGAGGGGGAAAAATAAATCTCAAAAATAATGCTTCATTTTGACATTTTATTTCAGAACTGGTCTCATTAGTCTTCAGCAGCTCTCAAACATTTCCCATTTCAGACAGAAAAATTATTTTTTTATTATTTTTAAAATTTTTTCCTTATTCAGGAATGCTGAGGTAGCATATTCAGGTAACAACCCTCTCGCCCACC
>VZTX01008494.1:1408082-1486524 GCA_013400915.1 Pardalotus punctatus | reverse complement strand
GTAACAACCCTCTCGCCCACCCCCCCCCCCCCCCTTTATTTATTTATGTACTTACTTATTATTTCTATATCTTTGTTAGCAGTAGTTACAAGGTCAGCCTTTCCCTATCCTTTCCAAATAGCGCTTCTGGTACAAGATCCTCTGATTTCACAGCAATGTCTACTGCCTGAGGTGGCTTGAGATATTTGGTTAATTCTCAGTGACTCTGAAATCTCTCCCAATAAAATAGGCCTCACCAATTAACTACTTTTAATATATTATTTTCTCACATCTTATAATTACCCTAGTTGTACAGTAAGCTTAGAGTTCACCAGATTTATAACATAAGGTACAGCTCCACAGCTACATTCTTTTGGCTTGTCCCTTCCCTTCCACATCTTTTTGTTAGCTACACACTCAAAACAAAAACATCTCCCCATTACTTTTTGGATTCTCTCCATGACATCAAGAACACATTAGGTACCACCCTGCAAGGTGAGATTCTCATTAGTTTTCCTTATTTTTAGGTGGAAAGGGGTGACAAACATTCAATAATCCATTTTAAAAGGAAAGATTGAAATTTATTTTGAAGTTTCAAAACACCACCAAAGACTGGAAACTTAAAGCACATGAGAGGAACTTTAGGAATAGTATTTTCCCAACACACTCATCCCTGACAGTGGAGTACACTGATAGAGAGTTACCTGCAGGCAGAGGTGCAGTCCCTGTCTCAGAAGGAACTTGAATCACAGGATTCTGATGAAATATTACAATGGGAGAAATCTTGTTCCACTCTTAGCTGCCTACTGGACCTTATATTTGATCCAAATAAATGTTATGTTATGACACTTAAGAGCATTTATAGATACATATTTGAACCATAATGTGAGTTCAAAAATAACCAAAGCACATCACCACCAAAAAAGGGACTCTGCAATAGAAATTGCAACTTGTACGTAGGCTAAGCCACTATTAGCATACACCAGAGCAGGTCAGTTTGGCAGCCACAGAAAATCACCCATTCATTTGCCCCGCTGTATCAATCAAAATGCAGAAAAAAAAATAGAAACAGGACTGTCAAGTATGCTAGACTTATCAAAGTGTCTGAAAAGGCAAAGAACTATTGCACACAACAATTCAAAACCTGCTAAAAGCAAGTGGTGAGGACAGAAGAAAAAACAGAAAAAAGATAGGCCTAACATCAAGAAATATGCAAGAACCTTGACAGCCACCAAACAATCAGCCTTTCCAGGTTTCAACTAACTTTCATCAGACTTTGCTTGTTTTTACTAAGGCTATGAAGAGTATCTTTCTGGATTTGACAATGAAGTTGGAGCAGGAGAGACCGGATCAATGTGTAGCTCTATTCAATTCCTTACATTTTTTTGCAGCGAGCAGGGCAGGTTTTTCCCTCGCTGTAGGGATTGCTTTGCTGTTTTCCTGTTGGCAGCAGCTGCTGAGCCACTGAGGGGCACTTCCCCCCGGGCTGCAGGGACCCAGGCCTGGGAGTGTTCCCACAGACAGCAGCCAGGGCTAACAGTCCTTATTCGGCTCACAGCCTTGTAACTTGGATGTTAATCTTGCCGCTTTGTTAACCAAAAGAAAAACCTCTCCCCAATGTCCTCTATAGATATATAAGCTGGAAACAGTCATTTTGTCTAAGCACCGACATAAAGATAACAAAAATCTCTACTTTCAGCAGGAGCATGAGCAAAACTGCAGTTATTTGGTCATTTTAAAAATATCTTTATTAGCTTTTGCAAATACAATTAGAATTTTCTCTAGTTATGAGTGATCATAAATACACCTAGATGTGTCTGCAAACAAGTGTACACAAGACAACAGCTTGAAATATAACTGAACATCGGGGCAGCATGTTTTTTTCTGAAGAAAAATAGCTCTGGATTTCATAAATAGCAAATTTAAAAGAAATCATTTTCCAGCAAAATATTCTTGTTATAATCAAAAATGAGTGATTTTACTGCACCAAATATACTGCTGTTTCACTCATTGGTTTTCTGAATAGTAGGAAGACTATTTGAAATGAGGCAGTATTTTGGGTTTTGGGGGTTTGTTTTTTGTGTTGTTGGTTTCTGGTTTTGGGGTGGGATTTTTAGAGGGAAATCCAGCTTTCTCTGAACATGATGTAGTCATGATGTTAGTTAGAAAGATTAATTACAAACTGTCGGATCCAAGACTGTGCCTGATTAAGTTGGACAGTCATTTTAATTTTGCTTTCATCAACTTCTATAAGCAGTATAAAAACCTTTTTTTTTTTTAATTAGGACAAGGATATATAAAACTTCATCATGAATGAGATATTTACCTCTCATGTTTGTGGATTTGATTTTAATAATAATAGAGCCAAGGGCTGCACATTACATTGCTTAAGTGCTATACTACTGAACATGTAGGGGGAAAGCATGGAGAATTTTAGGAACTTTGCCTGAAAAAAATCAAGGTTACGATAGCATGAAAAATCATCAAACCCAGAATTTACTTCCTCCTTTAAAGACCCATTTCCTTGCAGCAACTGTTCATTCTCCCCCACCATGGTCCCACAGCCTCTTCTAAAACTGTTCTACATCTTCTTATCAGTGGTGCCTGAACTGGGACCACTACCAGTCCCAGCAGATCATCTCCAGGGGCAAAATCATCATCTCCTTTCCCTGACCTGAAGGGTAAAATAAACATTTATACCAGAATTTTAACCCAAAAGAAAGCAAATTAATCTTAATCAATCTTCTTAATCTGAACATGGGATATCAGATATCTGTCTAGTAGTGGTCCCCATTTCCTCAGACTAACACTTACATGGGCTGAATTTATAATATCTACTTCATACAAAAAGGAAGTTCCCAGGAAGGATATGTTTAAATCTGGACTACTCAGATACAAACAACAAATCCATTCAATATTTGTAGGTGCTGTTTAAGGTATAAATAACAAGAGATGAGTTCTTAATTACTTTTTTTTTTTAATTTTTTTTTTTTTTTTTTTTTTGTCCCAGTTAAAACTTCTCAGCTCCCATATTCAATTTACATTTTAAAATTCACTTTTTCTTTGGTCAGCCTGGCTCAGGAGTGCCTGGCACCTCAGTAAAAGTAGATACTAGAGGAAAAGACAAAGTAATAAGCCATGACCTTATCTTTGATATTTAATTGTAGTGAAGCCAACTAAGCAGGAATTTCCTACAGAAACCTGTGCCACTTCAATGGAAAAAGAAAGAAAGGTGTATCAAAACATGTGCATGAAAGCAAAATCTATCAGCAGACCAGACTGTGAAACTGCTATTTACTCTAACTGCAGGTGGTTTAAAATTACAGGTTTTAAAGCTGTCATTTGGAAATAAAGCAAAGACTACTATCATTGTTTAGAATCAAAGAGTATTATAGGATTGACATGCCATCAGTGAGTGAAGCATGCTTGCTTTAAAGCATATAAAATATAATGCAAAGCAGTCAACAATTTGGGAGGGCGGGGTAATGGGCAGGGGTTCAGAAACAAAAAGCCCATGAAACCACACTAGGCACCTTGGTATGTTGTGTTTGAAATACAAATGCAGGTGTCAAGAACTGTGTTTCTTATAGGAAACTAAAATTTCACTGCAGAACCAGAAAAGTATAGCTTCTTCTAGAAACCTAAAATTAAAATGAGCCCAACCAAAGAGTCAGATCAAGTTTTGAAGTAAAAATCCACACCATAAATAATAGAAAAAGTTTTCTTATTTGGACAGTCCAAACTATGAGATATTCAAAAGCATTACTGAAATTGAAAGAACTAGAAGCTGTCTGGAATTGCATGATGGACAGATTAACTGTTACCCCATTTTCCTCTGAGTAAACTGAATACTTTCTGTCAGGGAATAACGCTTCCAATCTGAAATGCAATCCTTGCTACATTAACAACCAGCAGTAGGAACTATGGTTCTGTGTTGACCCTTTAAAACCAAAACACAAATGGATTTACTAGTTGTTGTGAGTAAGGGACAGTAGCTTTCAGAAAATACCTGTGAGAAAAGAGCTACAAAAAAAATCTTAGAATATGAGTGCATAATGCTTTAGGAATATATATTGCTCTATTCATTTCCATATTGACAGTAAAAGCAAAATACAAAAAATATGCTTGTTGTAAGAAATTACTGCTTTAATTATATTCATATTTCTAGATTATGGCATTTGCAAGTCTTTCAATGACAGTTGCATTCAAGTTTAAAAGGACAGACCTGGGAAAACTGAGAAACATTGACAGACAACCATGACTACACAACACAATTAATGACAAAACTCAGTAATTAATTCAGATTGTGTCTCTGCTGAATTCAAAATTCTCTGAAGTGAGATACTGCTTTTCTCAACAAAAACTACAACCACCACCAGTGGAAAAGTATTAAGGACCTAAATTATGATCACTTTCTGTAGTAAGGGTTAGGATGGTGTGCATTCCTGTTTGCATTTTGTTCGTGCTGTTGCCAAATTATTATTTTTTTTTTTAATTTAAAATACAGATTCTGTGATTCCCCTCTCAAATTGCATGATTTATAAGTAGCACTATCAAGAGTATTTAAGGTACCGCCTGAGCATTTCTCTAGTTATTAAAATGACATTGAAAATACATTGAGAAAGGAAAGAATTAATCAGAATTCAGCTTAACCTTCATTATCAATGCGGGGGGAAAAAAGTAAACTGGCTGCAAATGCCTAATATTGAGAAGTTATTAGCTGCATATCAGCAGAGGACACCTTTGTCTGTTCTTCTGGGACTTGCAGAAGAGAATCAATATTAACTTCTTTTAATCTGAAAATTTATTTTTCTCAAAATGTAAAGATCCATATACGCATCTGTTATCTACATACCCCATTATTCTCCTACTACATCTAAAGACACACACTAACAATGGTGTTAGACATTAATAGTACACAACACAAACATCTGTTCTACATGGCAGGGCAGCAGCTCAGAATGCAATCTTATACTTTGGCGCCCTTCTGCCACAAACCTGCAGGAAAGCAAGCCTTGGTAGCAAACAGGGCTGCACTTTTAGTGGCAGGGTTGCACTGTTGGTGGCAGGTAATGCTCTTCTGGTTGTCAGGCACTCAATGTTTGCAGCTCCACCAGGTACTGCCCCATTAACTCGCTGATGAGAAAAGGAGGAAGCAAAAACTCAAATACAACCCTAGCATACATCTGCAGTTTTAACAAAAGTTCACCAAAAAACTACCACTGCCTTAGTATTGGACTTCTATTTTGAACCCAAAGTCATTTTATGTAACCTCTACATCAATTTGAGACACATTTTAGCTGAGTATAAACTACTGCAGGACAAGAAGCCCTGAGAAGGACAAAGGTTAGTGTTTTTCTGCCTGCTTTAATTAAAAAGATAACTTGCAATGAGACTCCTGAGTAAGTACCAGAGACAGCAGGATAAAATCACTGTCTAACATAGTAGAAGGACATCTTGGAGAGTTCTTTAAATGTTTTTAAAGTTTCTTGGATCAGATGAAACCAATTGATTATTCCAAGATTTTTTCCAAGAATTCTCTAAGTTATTCACAAGAATTGGTGAACATGGTGGGAGATGGTAAGCATCCAGATGAATGAAAAACAATAAATATTTCCTCCCTTTAAAAAAAAGGCTTTGGGGAAATGAAGATACAGTAGAAGAGCCATATGAACTTATATTCATAACAAATACAGAAGCAAATGTTTGAACAAGGTAAAACCTTGGAGAAGAAAAGAAAAATCAGGTGACAGTAGTTTTATCATGCTAGATAAGTCTAGTTTCCTTCTATGAAACAAGTAACATATCTCTAAAATGTGGACAAACAACTGAAGTCGCACCTCTATCTTAGCAAACTCTTGATGTGGTCATGTCTGAGGCCTAATCAAAAGTCAGTCATGTCCTTCATGAGGCCATTATAAGGAACATGCATAACAGATTGGAAATACACACTGTCTTCCTTCAGCACACTTAAATGTAATGACTCATGACAGACAGATCTGAAGAGGTCTGTTCTACATCCAGCATCAGATACTGTTTTCATCAGTGATATTACAGGTTTAAAGCATATTGGAGAACAGAACAAGACAAAAATGGCAAAGGATCTGAAGCTGAACTGTCTTGAAAAAAGTAAAATAAAACCACAAACTACTATATCTCTTCTAAATTGTAAATGTAAGGAACTATTAGTCTTGCAAAAATAATTCAGTACAATTGGCCAGGTGAAAGCCCTTAAGGTTCATAAGTTATAATGGATCCCAAGATAAAACTAAGTAAAGCATCATGACTGAAAAGTCAATCTGCATGGCAATGAGCAGAAGGTGAAATACAACCTAGAGGACACATAAGTTATTCTTTCCTTTTTACCAGCCATTAACAAAGCCATCAGAACAGTAACATCCTGTTTGAGGTGTCACTCTCAAATCAAAGGAGTAGATGGAGAGAGTTTAACACAGTGAAGCAAGAATGTTGAAAGGATTTCAGGGACATAATCTGTGAGAAAAGAGAATATATATCTCAGCCGGAAAAAAAAGGAAGTCTTCAATATATCTCTGCTAGAGAACAAAAACAACATCTTCCAGTCTGGAATATAAATGAAGAGAAATCTGAGTTTAAACTGGAACAAGGGACATTTAGGTGAGCTAAGAAACCTCCCTAGCTGAACAATTAAACAGTGCCATAGCTTTTCCAAGAGTGTTGTTTTAATATCATATTTGGGGCTAACTAAAGCAATTAGACAAGCATCAGCTCAGAACAATTTTGGTAACAACTGAATGCGGATTTGCCACAGAGACAGCAATACACATCTTAAGAGCTCATTTTACTGAAGTCTACAACCTTGGCAAAACATTTCATTACTACTTTGTAGCCACAAGGTCACTGAGCACAGCATAAGACTCTCTCAAGCCTAAATACCAAGTTTTTTTATTATTATTTTTTTTTAATGAGCTCCATTTTCTGTAGAACCCAGAGTTAAACAAACACAGTCTTTAATTAATGTATGGATGTAGATTTCTTCTTGGGTTTACTCACAGATCTGTCTGTTCATAGTCAGCATGCTCAAATCAATGAATTTTAAAAATAAACTAAAGAATAAAATAATTTAATAAAAAAGAACTATAAGCATTAACATTCAAACAAAGAAGCCTAGAACATAGTCAGAACTGTAAAAGTAGCTGTACAAAAGTGGTATGCAAGAGGCATATTTCAAAATAGTTGCAAAGTAATATTTCAAAAGATAAATTTCAAAGTAGTTACAAAAAACAAAACTTCAAGCAACTGAAAAACTTTAATGCTATTTTGTTACATTAAATAACAGAATTTAAGAAAAAAAAACCAAAAATGTGCTCTTCCTGACTTGTTCAGATTCCATACTTTTGGTGTTTATATGCTTTTGCACTTTTTCCCAGCATACTCCTACACCCAACATCCATTCTGCATATTCCAACAATCCACCAGAAACAAATAGGACAAACATAAAAACTTGCAGCTTTGTCTGTTTTTCAGAGACAAATTAATGCTTTCTGATAGTACTTTCCTACCAGGATGTCTATGAGAAAGTCTTGGTTTGGCTTTATTTTAAACAACGGCTTTGTTTCTCTCAATTTTATTTTCTGTGTTAAACTTTGGAGTTAAACTTTTAACATTCCCAGATAATTTTCTCAGAAATTTTGTCCCTAGCAATTTTAGTGATAACTTAATAAAGTCAAAGACAATAAAGTTATCTTGAGCACTGCAAAAGAAAGTGAAAACTCATGACCAATTTAAGAAGAAAGAATGTTATAAAATGCATATTTTAGCCTCTCTTTACCAAAGTGCTTAAAGACCTCTGTATGCCAAGCAAGATGAGATTTAGCATAAAAGTCTGATGTTTCATTCATACCAAGAAGAATCTTTTAAGAACAGAAATATCCACCAGCCAAAAGCTCATCATGTCCTCTGCTAATAGAACACTGTAATTTCTAAAGCAGAGCAATTTAAATCAAAACTTTTAGGAATGAGATGAAATACTAAGTAAAGATTTCAATTCCCAATAAGCATGTATGTTTTTTAGCAAGTGAGTGGCTACAAAACCATGGATTTTTAATAAAGAAAGAAAAAAGAAAAGCAAGCAGGCAGCTTCAAAGAGGAACTATATACTTTGGAAGTAGAAGATTGAATACATAGTTTGGATTTCAAACTACATATTTATTTCAAACCTTGCAGCAACTTTAGTTACAGCAAAACATTTTAGTGCATATCAGTGTAATATTTAGAACCGTGTAAACTAATTCACACATCTTTGTGACTTTATACAATTTTCAAAGCACAGCGTGTTTCATGAAGGTCACAAGCAATCTGACATACATATAATTGTGTACTACAGCTATATTAAAGTAACAACTGCTGCCCATTTATATAAATGGACATAAAGCAACTGGGATGGATGAACATGCCCAAAGGGTAGCAGTGAACAGAATTAAATCCAGTTTCCAACCAGTCAAAAATGGTATTACACATGGCTCAGTATTGGGGCCAGTCATAATCTGGATAAGGGGATTGAGGCACCCTCAGTATGTTTGTAGATAACACCAAATTGGGTGGGAATGTTGAACTTCTGGTCCATGAGGAGACTCTACAGAGAAAACTGGACAGGCTGGATCAATGGGCTATGGCCAGCTGTATGAGGCTCAACAAATCCAAGTGCCAGGTCCTGCACTTGGGCACAAGAACCCCAAGCAGCATGACAGGCTGGGGGCAGAGTGACTGGAAAGCTGCCCAGCAGAAAAGGACATGTGGGTGCTGATTGACAGCAGCTGAACATGAGCCAGCAGTGCCAAAGGCATCCTGGCCTGGATCAGCAACAGTGTGGCCAGCAGGACCAAGGCAGTGATTGTCCCCCAGTACTCAGCATTGGTGAGGCCACACCTCGAATCTTGTCTGCAGTTTTGAGCCCCTCAAGACATTGAGGTGCTGGAGCGTGTCCAGAGAAGAGCAGTGGAGCTGGTGAAGGGTCTGGAGCACAAGTCTTATGAGGATTGGCTGAGGGAGCTGGAGTTGTTTAGCCTGGAGAAAAGGGGTGATCTTATTCCTCTCCACAAATACAGGAGAAGAGGGTGTAGTAAGATGTGAGTCACTGTCTTCATCCAAGTAACAAGTGACAGGACATGAGGAAATGGGCTCAAGTTGCAGGGGAGGTTTAGACTGGAGTATAACAAAAATTACTTCACCAAAAGGGTTGTCAAACACTGGAACTGGTTGCACAGGGAAGAGGTGAAGTCACCATCCCTGGAGGTATTTTAAAAAAAGTGTAGATGAAACCATGTTCCTAAGTGCCACATGATGGACTTTCCAGGGTTGGGAAACTGTTTGGCCTCAATGATCCTAAAGGTCTTTTCCAACCTAAGGAAATCTGTGATTCTGCGTCTCATAGCTGTAGCAACCTTCCTCACAGCACCAATTGAGAAATCTCATCTGTCATCCAGAGTGACAAACCATTCTTTAAACATATTTATTATTAATAAATAACATTGTACACATTTTTCAAAGCATGGCCACTCTATATATCTTACTCAGTTGAGTTCACATTTCTTTACCAATTACCCTTGTACTAGACATTGCATGACAAGTGGAAGATGAATGGAAACAGCAAAGCCAAATTCTATAAACTAGACACAGCACAATGCCTTGATGGATACATAAGATAAAGACATTATTTACTTTGGAAGTTAACACTAACATTAGAGTAAAACAGCAGAACAGCCACATGTCCTGAACATCCTAATACAAACCAGTCATAGCATGCTTCTGGAGCTCAGTAGGCTGCTTTCAGGAATAATTCATATTCATAGCTAGTTCAGTGCTGTTACAGGGCTTTATTGTTACAGGATATACTTGAAGTGAAGCCTTTATAACCTCAGGACAAAGTTTTTTAGAAATCACTGGTTTTGTCAGAATTAAATTATGACATGAACTGAAAGTTCATTCCTCAGAGCTGACAGTACTCTACAACATTGGAAGGACATTAAATGACACTTTAGGAACACAGGTCTACTACAAGAAGGCTCAGCAATTTCTTTTTTTTAATGCTAATAAAACCTTATGCATTATATGAGTCAAACTGGGATGTTAGAATTAATTTTTTTTTGCTATGCTGTTATATAGTACTCATGGAAACCATGTACAAGAGCACATTAATCAAGGCACTTTTCACTATGTCCAAGTCATGCACCATGAATGATTGCTAGAATATGATGTTTAACATTCCACAACATGGATTTATCCATCTTGGAAGCCAAGGCTGAGCCAAAATATTGCTTCTTGACTTCGAGCACACACTTCTTTTACCTGTTTGTTTGTCTTTTTTAATCCTAAATTCTTTGCCTCTGTGGACTATAACAAGAGAAACAAATGTATTTAAGAGTAAGAAAAAACATCAAAAAATCAACATTATTTACTCTTGTCTTCTTTCACTTTAGTCAAAAGAAACATTGCCTTGATAATAACGAATGCACCCCATAGCCTTTAAATCAATGATTTCCATACCTATTATACAAAATAATATGGCGGGAATGGGATTACTGATGAAGCAACAGCATATTAAAACAAAAGAAGTCCTGAAAATCTTCTGTAAGGTTGTCCCAGATGGAATATAGTGAGCATGTCAGAATCCAATGTTCATAAAGTAGAAGAATGGAAATAAAGAGAACTATTGATCTGTTCACAAAGTAAGCACACTCATCTATATATGCTCACTAATCTATAGTCTACATGCCTCAGTGGAAACACTATCAGACACAAATGATAATGTAAATTTCGGCTTGATAAGACAAAGTACATCTGTTCTTTTGAGGATCCTGATAGGGTAAAAATGAGGGGGGCAGGGGAGTGGAGGAAAAGGGAGGAGGAGGCAGAGAGGAAGTCCAGATACAACTGAGAGTAGAGAAAGTATCAAAAATAGCAAAAAAAATTCTCTGACAAGTTATCTGTTGTTATTACACAATTACCACACTTAGAAATGAGCTTAAAATATTTCCTGTTTCAAATAGCATCTTAAAGCCTGTCCAGTAGTTTAGAAATTACCCAGGATGGCAAAATCTTGAGGTAAATGCAAAACTAGAGGGAAGGCATATTTCTTTGGTACAGTAAGGTCCAGCTTTGATAGGCTGGCTTCCACCCAAATGCCCTTCATTTCCAAGCCAGAACATGACACTGGGATAGCTGTGGATCTCCTACCTAGTTGTGTAGTAAACAGAGCTGCTTCCAGTACCTCCATCAGCATCTTCTAGCACTCTCCCATCCCTCAATGTTGTGTCTTAGAAACTTCATGTTTAAGACTGAATTCACGATTTTTGCTAACACTGTAATATGGGGAGTTTTTCTAACTATTCCATGGATGAGCATGATGAAGTTATGTTTTCATCCAATAGGAAACTCTTCCTTCATTCATTCCCAGCCTTTGTCTTTTCAGTAAAACCCAGAAAACTAATCATAGTACTGACACAGCAGTATTAAGCTGTTAGGCTGGAGATTAAAAAAAACAGATCAAGATAAGAAGAAAACGAAACTATTTTAAAACAAAGCCATACGCAGTGTTTCTCTCCAGTGTTTCAGCACAGTTCACTGTTCCATAGCTTAAGTGGATCACCACAGTTGCAAGGTATCAAGTTGTATGAGAAAGCAAGACAGTGATTGGCTAGCATTAGTATTACGCTGGGAAGATATTTTAGGATGCTCATCCAAACAAGCACATTGTTATTCATGTGAAAATCAAGAACAAATATTATTAACATGCTTTAGACTCACTATTTCCTTACTACTACAAGCTCTCCAAAACTTGCAACACTATTCAGCTAGAACTTTGAGGAAGTTTGATATATAAGTGTTAAAGCATATTTCTCACATGTTATTCCAGACAACCTCACAATACTTGGTGATATGAAGACAGAAATACCATGTTTTCTGAAACACTTAACTTTTACATCAAAATATTCACAAATAACCTCCAAAATGGTCATTAAAGCCTAATTTAACAAGAAACAGAAAAAATATAGTGGCCTTGTTCTGAATTAGTTAAATACTAATTTTTATTGTGCTTCCATCTTCTCACAAACTGTAGTACACAAGTGATGAAAATACAAGGTCTTATGCCAATATTTTTAAATTAAAATTAAGCAAGACCTGAACAAAAACAATCGACACTGTTGGTTTAACAAACAAAGAGTAATAATTCAAAATTCAGTTCATTTTAACGTGATGCAAATCTTTTTTTTAAACCCCACATTGTATCCACTGAAGACATTTACAAGCATTGATTTTTTGAGCACAAGACACACTGTCCACACACAAAGCATTTATAGTATATTCTTATTCTACAGCAGCAAAGCTGAAGTAGAAGCTTCAGCTTTTATTTACAGAAAAGCTTGTTCTTTTCTGTAAATTCAAATGCCAGTGTGGTAAACATCACTCTTGTCTCAGCGTAATGTATCCAGTTCTCGCTTCTCAAAATAATCACTTAGAAAAACCTTCTGGAACAGGCTTCATGTCACTTAGATGCTGAGGCCAATGTTAGTTGATGGCATAGCTGGTACAAAACTTTATCCTGTATCATGCACACCTTGTGCAAGCCATGACAGCCTGCTTAGCTAACCTGAGCATCTACTGCTGTGCTTATTCTAACCTCTGCAGTAGTTTTGATCGAACTCCTCTGCCAGATGGAAAGGGAAGCTAGATTAAGGTAGAGGCACAGCCATAGACCTAAACATCATCATCCAGCACAAGTCTTACTACAGTGACAAAACCAACAGATTTCAGAGGACAGCCTGGTGGAAATTTGAATCTGTTTATACAAATATTTCACTGTTACAGCTACTTATTTTGACTTACTTTTTTCTGACAAAGTACAAGCTGTCTCTTTCACTTACGTTCAGTGCATCCAGTATCTCATGCCTCTTTACCATTCCAAAGTGATACACACAGAGTAATAATTTACTACATAGTGATGCCTTCCTAAGATCATTGTATTATACAAAGTGTAAGAACAGCATACACCTTCTATGTGAATTTCCATCTTAAGCAAACAAACCCTTTACCGCATTCATTTTACTGAAAAATTAATGTAGTCACACACTGCATGAGAAATAGTTTAAAATTAAAGTATTACAATTCCTAAACTGTCATATGTGATAAGAAAATTTCCATGGTGACAGGAAAATCCCCTTTACAATATTATAGCTAGACATTAAATTTAACGTTTCTTATAATTTGACAGTCATTTAAGCAACAATAAACTGTACAAATATATGTACCTATTACATGTTGGGGAGGAAGGCACAGTCACACCTGCTACAGAACTTCACCTATGCACTACAAATCCTCTCATTTTGTTTGATGCTTGGTTGGCTTGATTTTCTATTTGGTGTCCCAGTAAGCCTTAAAAACACTAAGATCATAAATACAACCACACTCAATTTTGAGCAGGATAAAACCCTCCTGTAATGCCAAGGGAGAACTTAACTCACTGGTGTTTGCTCAAAATGCTGAAATAGCTCAGGTCTCATAGCTAGAGTTTCTGAAGGACATAGCCAAATTATTTCTGCCCAGCTTCACATTTCATGAGAACTCTGTTTTATAGTCCCAATTTAAACATGATTGTATTTGGTGTTTGGCTGGATGTACCACACTGAAAATTGAGTTTTGATTTAGCACAATCATTTTAACTAAACACAACCTGCGGTTCAGGCACAGATGGATTAAGTGTGATACCTCATCAACTAGTAAGGCAATGTTAAGACTAAATTTAACATTCAAAGCTGATACTTTAAATACATTCATTTCTCCTTGCACAGAAAATCATATACACAGCTACTTTTGAATTTTTCTTGCCATCACAATCAATCCTGATCTTCAGCAGGAAAGGAAGCAACTTGTTCAGGAAAGATTGCCATCTGTAATCAGTACACATACTATATGTTCTTCAGCTGTCAGCTAGAAAGAAAAATATAAATTCTATAATTCGTACTAAAAAGTGGAAGACTGTCTTCTAAGTTGCCAATTGTCAATCATTTTTTAATGATCCTACTTAATGTTTTCTTTCGGCTTGTTTGTCTTTAAAAAATGCTTATTACTCCTTAAAAGAACAACATTCCTTTTGTCATATTGTCATAAATATTGCATAAATACTTAAAATTGTACTACTTTGCCCTGCTAAAGGGAAATGCCAAGTTATAGCTGTGTTTACTGAGGCTGCAGACTACAGTAAGCATTCTACCACCTTAAGAACATATTACAAGCACAAAAGTGATTCAACATCAGGAGAAGTCCAGGCACTAGCTTCAAGATTATTTTTTCCCTAGACCACATTGAAGAGCCCCAGTATTGAGCTAGTCTTGGCTTATGTTGACCTTGCACTGAACAAAGCAAGCAGCATCCTTGTCCTAAGGATCTCACAACATGCACTTTATACTCATTCATACTGTGCTAAAAATACAGCTGTCAAAAATTCATAATTGGCATTGGTATTTTTTAATAAGTTCTTCATTTCCCCCCCTTAGAATTCAACCAGAATCACACAAAAGAGCATAGAGGTCCCCTATATTGAAGTGCATTTATCATCAGTAAACCACAATTTTGAAAGGTAAAGGGATTGAAGTTCGAGGTTACCTGTTTCACAAAGATAACTTTTAGGATGGTTTGTTTCAAGATACAGTTAAAAGTAGGGTATAGAATCTTGAGTATGCAAATGCATTCATACAGCTTCTACCCTCAATGTGAACATAGCTATAACTAATCTCGCTATATTCAGAATTAATTCCCTATGTTCTGTGTGTCTATTAAAGGTTGTCTTTAGTTTTATATATTATACTTGCCTCAGTCTCTAAGTGGGTAGATTTATTACACTTACTTGTTGAAAGACTTTCATTGTTCATGCTGTAGTTTGATTCATCCTCAAGTTTTTAAAGGTCAGCTGCAAACCCACAAACAGCTTGACAAACAACCAACCTTTGTAGATGAATATCAGATTTATGTGATATTATATCATTGTCATACTCTTATAATTTGCAACAATCTAGTTCATGACGTGTCATTTAAAGATACAGGTCCTGAATTATTCATGGCTTCAACACCAATAAATTGTTCAGAACTATTCTCCTTTCTTGGATACCTGTTCTCATTTAAACAATTTAAATTTCAAGTAATCAATGGAGAATTCAAACTGATAATCAACATCACATCTGAATTTGAGTGTTTGTTTCTCAATTACACAATCTCCAATAAAGTAGTTCAACAAAAGGTACTCAAATGAAATTATCTATATATTGACCATATTCAATAAGTTAGTTATATATTGGTCATATTTTATTTATATCTGGAAGAAATAAGAGTGCAGCATTATTGCAGCACTATAGTGGATATAATTTTCTTTTACATGTATATACACACAGATGCACACCAGCCAACAGCTATATAACATGGCAACAACAATCCATGAGAATTTTCAGCTTACATTTCATAAAATTGAGGGTTAACTTAGGAAGAAAGGTATATGACAATGGTGAAAATATTGGGCCCATGTCAGGTCTACATCTCTGATCCCAACACTAGTCATTTGCTCTACCATAAGTACTTTACAGTAATTCATTCTATATTTTCAAGATTTTTTCATAGGAAAATAATATTCTTTTATCTATATATGTTGACTGAGAAAAACACAAAACAAGATTTTACTTCTTTGATATGTAAAGCAGTGAGTCAGAGACTACATATTTATGTGCTTGTTGGAAAAGCCCCAGGTGAGAGTACAGAGAAATTACTCATCCAAAGATATCATTATCCCTTCAATGAGCATGGAATCATTCAACTGATATTTAGGATATTTATAATTAATACTTTATTCATTGTTCTACTTTTTAATGTAAGGCCTTGCATCTGTACAGTGATTAATATTTCTCATAGTACTTGCTTCTTGTTTTCAGAAGTTATTTGACCAGTTTCTCAGCATTGCTGAATGGATTATTGATCTCACTTACTGTACACTTGTGGTTTACATTGATCACTTCAGAATCATTTGAAAGTGCTATATTTCTTCAGTATAAAATTGATATCTTTAGACATTGCGGTGACAAAAAAAACAAACAAAAAACATCTGAAATATCTCCAAAGTTCTACTAGCAACAATGTCAGAATGGCTTTTGGAAATCACTTAAGAGAAATAAATGCTCTTAAACATGAGTGAAATATGGCCAGCAAAGATTTTAAACACTAAAATAAGACACAGTGACTAACACATGGAAATAAATTACACCTTTTCAACCATCCTTCACATTATCTTTATATGAAGAAATCCATTGCTTCCTAAAGAAACATGACTATGCAATTTCCTTGAACACTTATTAAAAGCACCATTGACTTTAGGTTTATAAGTGCTTGCAAGCACTCTATCACATGCCCAAAAGCTTGGCTGTTACAAAAGGAGAGAGGATGGAGAAAGGAATACAATACATTGATACTACTGTGGTGCATATGCAGTCAATGCTGTGCTATTCATGGGGAATATTATTTTATGCAGAGAAATCAATTTCCATCCCACCCTCAGTTTTTTCAGATGACTTGAATTTATAAATTTATTAATATGCATTATCATAGTCCTCCCCTTTCAAATGTATGTTTTAAACCTGTTCATTGTGAAGTAATCCTGGGACATGTCTTCTGTGCATGATAACTGTGTAGCAGCTGTTATGGAAAGCAGAAACTTGTTTTCATTTGCATTAGGAGTATTTCATAGCATAAAAGGTAATCTCAAAGTTCTTTAGTTTCATCCACAGCAAGCATAATATTCCAAAATTGATTATGTTTATAGGAAATACTTGGCACTCTAACATTTTTTTATCCCAGTACTCCAAATTTCTTCAATTCATAATAATTTTTAATAAATAAATAATATAGTGCCATGGTGGTTTGATTTGTCAGTTTCCTAAATGTCAGAAAACACCAGCTTACTCAACATGACCAAGTTAGCACTGGTCACAATTACAGACAAAGATCACAGGCACACTGAACTCCTGGTTTAGCTATTAAATGATGCCATGCTTTCAATAAATAACAGCAAAAATTACTTTTTAGCTAGAACTTCTAAAAGGTGTCACTTGTCTTCAGTTTTCTTTTGCCCTAAATTTCAAGCACAAAAGAGCTGACTGTCAAAAAAAATAAAAATACAGGGGTAAAGAAAATTATGTTGTTAAAGTCAAAGGCACTTACAATCATACTTTTCAACTAGGCTTCCCACCTGGAATTACTGTCTAACTGCAGCTTCAGAGGAAATCAGCATCTCATGGGAGACACAGCGTGGTCAAGGAGCCAAAAGAGTAAGAAGCCCCTGAATTAGCTTTCAAGAGAACACATACCATTTTCAGAAATTAAAAGCTTGGGTTTGTGATATTGCTTGCTTTATTGCTTTGTGATATTATTGGTTTTATTGTTTTGCAGTACAGAGTCAAGAACAGAAAAAAGTGGACAAAAGGACAAATTCTCAATAACATCTTCAGATAGGTCAGCTAGTTAAGGATACCCTTATTGTTCCTTTATTAGAGGAAAACCACCTTGAGTTGGCCTTTCAAACCTAGCAAATGTTGGCAGAATACTCTTGGCTAGGTACTAAAGTTATTAGTGATAAAATGTACGCTGTGGCTCAGGCAAGTATGTGCATATATTTCAAGCTTGCTGCTGTTACAGAAATTGGCAGCCCTGAGATCCAGCTGAATAAAGACTATCACTCTCCTCCAGATTTTTTTCATTACTAGATTCTGCAATTCCAGTCCTCCAATGCTTTTAAACTGTTTGCTCTCCCTACAGCATTCTAATATGCTTCTTTGACAGGATACCCTTGAAAGTACCATTATTGTTGCAACTGCACCATATATCACTTCCTTCTCCCCTTGGAAAAAAAAAAAAAAAGAAAAAAGTGAAGTACAAAAAGCACAGCTTTAAGGAAAGAGGTCCCCTTAGATCTCTGCACAGAGAAAGAAGACACTTCTGGAAATTAGTCCCAGCCACACAGAACACTACTGCCACACCACTGTCCTACCTGCTCTCCCAATTCCACATCCTCGTGTCTAGTTTTTTGGCTTTTTTTCTGCAGAACAGCAGTAGAACTAATAGAGAGCACACTCCTGGCTCAAACACAAGCAAGTTATCATGATCTTAATGTGTTACACTGCCAGGCTGAAGTAGCCATCTGCCTGCATGCTTTTAGCCCACTCCAATTATGAGAGAACACAATTTAGCTTAATCTTCAGTGTAAAAGCTAAATGTGAGATTGCATGATTTAGCTCAAATCTGAAACCAAAGTGCATTATTTCTCAATTTGACAGGCAAAGCATGCAGACAACTAATGGATAGCAAAGGTTAGCTGAAGGGAGGAAACTTGTTAAGCCATTACAACTCAATCATGTTAATGAAAGGTTTAATTTAATGTGCTTTATAGCACATTTCCAGCTGTAAGTGCGGTTAAAGATGCATTCATGAATAGGTGCTCCAGCTCAGATGAGGCACAATAACTCACAAAGCTGTGTAGTCAATTCATGATGACTGACAGATCATATAACATTCATATATACTCTAGGATGAAACATGGCTAGTTTGTAAGCTGAACAAACCTGAACAAACCTGCACAATGTTCAGCCACAGACAACCCTCCTTTCCTGAGGAAGCTACTAATCTATGGTTAGTACACTCATATATAACTTGCAGAAGATTTATTAAGCCTTCAACTTTGAGGTTGTGGTTTACACAGCAAATAAAATCTACATCTGATTTTAGTGTACATAGTACACGGCTCCAGAGTCATACCTAGTGTTCAATAAAGTTGTGGTGAATCTCCATCACATGTTGAGATCATAAAATAATTGGTTATATCTCAAACACATGATGTCTAGTCAATTTTTAAGAGAAGGTGGTACCTGTAAGAAATTACAATTTTATTTTACACATTCCTATACTTAAATTCAGCACACAAGGCATAACACACAACACACAAAGCAAAACCATCATTTAAGACTTTTTAATCTGAATTTTAAAATATAACAAAAAAAAGGAAGCTCTTCTAGTATTAAGCTGCTGTGTCTGAGAAACAATTATGTTTCTTTCAAATGGTTGCTTTTTGCTCAGATATCTTCTCTGAACTTACGTACTTGAAACTTTCCAACAATATTACATTTATCTTGTAACAATAAAAAACACCACAACTTATTTTAACATTCTGGTTGATTAATAATATGACAATACTGACTTTATTTTTATATAAACCATAGCATTCTTGACCAATTTTACCCTAAGCTTATTCACAAGCTTCTGCTACAACACAGATGACGCTGTTCATTTAGTCAAAGTTATTTGGGGACAAATTATGATGGATTATCAGGCAACAAGAATTAAAACAAAAATGACCCAAGGCTTATGTTCAGAATGCATACTAATAAAGCTAGAAACCACCAATAAAAATTACTATGCTTGCAGAAAACTCCGATTGAGGATCCTGACAACCACATAAAATAATGAATCTGTATATAAATATCTTTCCACAAGAACATGTAGCTACCCCTTAGAATAATAGCATTATCTTCAACATTTTACCCACTCAAAAAAAAAACCCAAAACCAAAACAAAACAAAACAAAAACACCAAAAAAACAACCTTAAACTTAAATATGTATGGATAACCAAAAACATTCCTTCTTCAGCTATGGGGACTTTGCTTAAGTCGGTTGTTATTGTCCTGATTTTGAAGTAAAGATACAGGCAACTGTATCAACCTTATTCTAGTCTGCTGAGTTTTGTTGGACCAAAACACATTTTCTAAGCATGAAACATTCAGATTCCTAGACTCATTTTTCCTGCTCAGGGTGCCTCATTAGAAGCTGTTCTGCCATTTGTCTTCCTTCTGCCAGGTATAATAATCTTGCAACTTAATTCCATTGTTTTCTCTTTTGCATTTCAATTGTAACTGAAATGATATGGTGCAAATATTTTAACTAAAGCTCTAATCTTCATCCTGTTTTCCTAAGGTTTTTCTTCCTTCCTAAAAGTTACAAATACTGGAGTCAGCTCACTAAGTATTCCTAACAGTTAAAGCCTAACAAATGAAAACTTTTCAAAGAAAGATGCCATTAAAGAGCAATTATTCAGTATTACTAGTGAGTGTTAAATTATAAACAGGCTTTTGTGTTATTTATTCTTTTATTTACAGAACATAGCAGGGAATCTGTATGCTGCATTGTTCCACGTTGTAAAATTTAAAGTTATGGCCTCCATTTCTCATATTAATTGCCCAGTTAAGAGCTCAGAGGCTGGCTCACTGTTACCTGATCTACAGTGAAGAGCAGATTTTTTTCATATTGGGTTCAGCACTGGAAACACCACTTGGGCAACTGCATGGGCAAGGCCAGCTGCTTTGTTTTGGAAAGAAAGAGGGCCCCAAAACAACCAGAAGTACATAATTCAATTTCAGTGTATTTTTTCATCTAACAGGGAACATACCCACACACAATACTTTTTCTCTCCAATGGCTGTAAAAACACCTCACGCCCAACATTAGTTCTAAACTGTTATGAGTCTTACAGTATGTAGTACATCTAGACTTTTCCAGTTAATTGATTAAAACTCTACATTTTGTTTACATAACTACCTTCTCTTTGCCTAATAATGTGAAACATTTTACCATGTTGTACTCTCTCCAAAGCTGAAAGCTTATGATAAGTAATAACACCATTCATCACTGTTATTCAGTCCATCAGGGATAGTCAGGTTTCAAACAGTGGAGAAAATTTAAGTCTGTTTAATGAGGATTTCTGGTGAACACAAGTGATGATTTTCTTGAGTACACGATCACTAGGTATGAGCATCCCCTAGATATACAAGAGGTCTTTTGCTGCCAGGATTCCTCAATTAACTCAAGAGAAGTAAAAAGAGCAGACTTCAAACATAGCTGTTGAATGCCAAACCCATTTGCATAATGTACAATTTTAATAGTCAACAATTGGCCAAATTAAGTTCCATCTTGTCAAAAATAGTTTTGGTTTATGAAAGGATGACTGACCTTAAGATAAACAGAGCAGCTGCATTTGCCCTTGAAATGCTCCAGCCAGAATGTATGTCTTGGCAGAAGCAGCACAGTCATGGGAATCAGTAAAGTCATATGAAATAGACCACATCTCACAGAGTTTGCAAACATCCAACACCCATCTCAAAGACCATATTTTTGTAATGGAAGTCTACTTTTCCCTTCTGATAAACTCCATAAGTTTTATGGAATTTACCAATAAATTTGCCTTTTCTTGCTTCTGTTTCTGCACATTGCAATGCATGTATTCCCAAAGAAGCTTAACACAGCACTTGCAGTAACTGGAGCTTAAACACAAATGAACAGAGAGGGGAGAGCAGGAGGAATCCTCCCTCTTAAACACATCCCAAAAAAGGACCATCTTTATACTTTAAATGCTTTAAACTGGTTATTCTACATCATATTACAGTAGCTTTTAGAAAAGTTTCTTCTATCCAAAACCAAAAATTTCAATGTATGTTCATGTATATGCATATGTACCTTTGCAGGAAAAAATGAAGATTTTCAGAAATATAGCTCTAAACCCTACACTCACAGGTTGCAGAACATGTGGATTGATTTTTCTGAATATTTGAGTACCCAAATTCCTCAGTAAAAGCCTCTGAATATTCAACAGTTTAGTAGAAGAAAGTAAGTCAGTCATCTACAACACCTAAACATAAATTGCTGTCAGGGTTTGAAGGCAGTTGTCAAGGTCTCTTAAATCCTGGGTGGTTAAGTGGACAATAGGAAAGAAACTGTCTTATACACAGTTAAAACTGATAAAACTAAGCAGAAGCTTCTAAAGGACGTAATAGATATCCCAGATGATAGAATATAGAATAAGCTAAAACACTTGTTTTGGTAGCATTAAAATTATGAGAAGCAAGTCTGGTATTATTCAACTCTAACTTAATTATTTTACTGCTTTACAGAAAAATTATTACAAGATGCATGACACAATCAGTATATGTTCTATAAAGCACAATCACAGTTATGAGCTAAAGTATTTTCATATGATGCAGAAGTTAGGTGCAAAGTGGTAATACAGGTTCATCAATAGCATCCATGAAAAGGAAGTTTGCAATAAATCTAGAAACTAATGCTCACACTCTTAAAAATAGAACATCTTTCGGTTTCCAAACATTTTAAAAAGTACTTGCATGTCAAAGACCAGTTCTGCTTGATTTGTTCAAAATTCAGACCTCAGGCCAAAGTTACTGCATTGTCGTGTTACAGTTATGCTATGCATTAATTTTTCTGAATTGCACCTCAAAAATGTTCCAGTCACTTTTAAATTATGTTTTTGACTGAACATACATGGTTTCTTAAATAGTTAACACATTTATTGGTTTCACCTGTAAGACCCACAATGTTATTCTTTCAGAATATCTTTTCAATTAAATCCCTCATGACAAATAACTCACATTAGTAAGATGGTTCTACAAAATGATCAACAACATACTTAATGATGACATTTAAAGATGATTTCACTTGAAAACAGTTGTCACATTTTATATATTCTGTCTATAGATGATTTCCAACTCATGTGTCCTCAGCTTTCAAGTGCAATTACTTTTCTCTTATTGCTAATAACAATAAGCTCCAAAACTCACACTTAACTTAAAGGATATCTTCTGCTGGATTTAGAAGACAAAAACACATAACATCTAAGGCCTTAGAAAATATAGAGCAGCTATTTTTTTTTTCTAAATGTATAGCTGTTTTACACATAGGACAATAAATGTTTCAATTAGGAAAACCTGTCCTCCACTGCTACTGGTGTTTCATATAAAAGTCAAAGTTAACCACTTAGAGATAAGGAAATTGCTCAGTATTCAGGGGAAAATGTTTCCATTTCCTTCCCCAGCATTACCAGTGGAGTTAAATACTTGCAGTATGTTTATTGATCTCAACAAGACTTAATTTCCTTTACTTAGAATCATAGAATCATTTACTCAGAGTAGTAAGCCTTTTCTTTTAGGAACCTAATGTCTGACTGTAGATACTCAAGTGTTGGTATTTTGACCAGATACTATAATAAAAAGTCCTCAAAACATATACGTAGTTATTAAAGCATTTCAGTTTATGTAAATTTTGTAACTCCCACAATATAGGCAGTAAGTTAAACATATGTTCAGTCTGAACAAACTCTGCTTTAAAACCTATGTCTCCCTTTACTTCATTGTCTCACAGAATAGTGAAATAATACATGAAGCAGATACAAAGCGATTCATTTTTGCAGATGCCCAAGTATGAAGGCATAGAACCTATAGCATAACAAAAGTACCCTGACAGGACCTGAAGTGGGACCTGGTCTCATGGGTGAAGTGGGTATCCTTGGTGAGGCTGTTCAGGACCATTAATGCTCATTAGAGCTCTCAGGGCACTCATCTTCAGTTATGTACCTATCAATCAAGTAGGGTTTTGGTTTTTTTTCCACCAGAGAGTTTTATAAAACATATTTTTGTGTTTCCTTCTCACAAAATTATTTTTGTTTAATTCCTAACTACATATATTTGGTCAAGGGGAAAATGGAGTTTCTGCTAAAGAAAAAAGACCCCAAAATGAAAACATACCTAAGCAAACAACATCTTTAGAATTATATAAACCTTATTGCTTTCCAGAAAAATGTCATAACTAACACAGAAATTTAATTCACCACAACAGTTATAATGTAATGACACAGTGTAATAAATTTCAGATGCTACACAAAGCAGGTCTGCTCATTAGAATAATTTTTCACAACTTTAATTGCATTTTTTCATTTAGTCCAGGTAATCAGAATATCTATTCACCTTTTTTTCAAATGAGCTTCTTCTACTGAAAATAGATGGCTCAGGGTTCAGATTGGACTTTTTTCACCTCCTGAATTAATCAGTTTCTTCTCCATGCATGCCTGAGTCACCATCTTGCTGTCCCCAATAAGCTTTGCCAAAGGAAATGAAAGAAAACACCAAGAAATCAAAGGCTGATGAGCCTTTTGGTTAACCTGAGGACCATTATTGAGCTTTCTCTTCTCTTGGTTCCTGCTCAGTCTGCCTTAGTGCTGTTACAGCTGATGAATAATGACTCATTCATGAATAATAATTTTGCTAAACTTCACAACTGTTATTAAAAGGTCACTTTAGCTCTGAAAATGTTCATGTTTCCCTTTCCTCTGTTGCAATATAATCTTTAAATGATGCAACAAACAACTTAAAAAACTTTCTTTTTTTTTTATATGGTAGGAATCAAAACGGGATTTGGTTTACAATGTGATGTTTCTCTTACTAGATGAGAGAAAAGTAATTCTACCCATTTTACTATAAGAGTGACATGCTCTTACAGTTTATGTAGTACATTTTAATTATGTGTATTTTCAAAGAAAGAACAAAAGAACCAGCAGTCGGTAAGAGGTGAACTCTCATAGTAAAACTGTGAAAGGGCATATATAAATGTATATAACATGTGGAAATTACTGCATGAGGATGATGTGCTATGGTAAACTTCCTAGGGTCTGTATAGTTTCTACATCTTTAATTTATCCACCTTTGAATGTCATGGCTGTGTCATATTTTTATCTTATTGGTGCTTTCTTTTTTTTTCCTAAGAGTGATTCAGAGTTGCTAACTCTTTTTACATGACCTAGAGATGCTAACAAGTGCTGTTCCTATAAAGAGTTGTGGCAGTGGGTCATACCAACACTGTAGGACCTCACTGGTGGAAAACCTCCTAATCTAAGCGCCCCCTGGAAAACACAATGGTCTCTCCCCAAAACTGTGTAATCCCTTATGGTTGTAACCTACCCTTTAATTCTACCCTTCCCTGCTCCCTGTTGGTTAAGGGGGCTTCTCCCCGCCTCCTGTTATCTGGCCCCAGATCGTCCCTATAACTGGGGGCTCTCGGGGCCATCTTGCTCTCTTTCTGCCTTGGACCCCTTCAGAAATAAATGTCTGGAACTTCCAGGAGAGAGGGCCTCTGAATTCTTTGTCTCTGGGATTGCCAGAGCTATCCAGCTCACTGGGTGAGTGAGAACTGTGCCTGACACCTCGGCACGGGTGTGAGGAAAGCCTTTCTGTACAGCACCAGAGCAGTGCTGGCTGAAGTGATCTCTCAGACGCCATAGAGACACTTTCGGTGAATGCAGAGGCTTGTTCCACCCTTCCTCACCCACGGCTTTAAAGAGTGAACTGTAGACACATCTCATCTGGCACCACTGAATTCTACACTTTTAAAGAATGAACAATCGAAAAGTAGCTGTTCTCAAAAATGGAGAATGTTAAAATTATATGAGGAATAAAATAAATTTAAGATCAAAATCCTTAAGGCTACTTACTTCTGAGGTGAATGTAATTACAGCCAAAATAAATAATTAGGTATTAAAGTCTCTACACAGATTTCAGAACAGAAGTAATTTTGTCAAATATTTTTACAGAAAAAAAAGTATCATGTGCAGTAAAACTGTGCTTCAAAGCATATTTATTCTTTGGCAAAATTATTCATAGCAGTATGTAGGTCACCACAATAGCTGACATAATAAAGGCTAACAGCGTAGAAGTTCAGCATTGCAGTGCACGGTATGTAAAGTAAGGATATTTTCATGTGATCTGCATAATTTTCATGCTTTGCATTAATCTTCACCTATGCAACTGCCTTCCCGTCTCATGTCTATGTTTGATAACGGGGCCTTCCATTAAATGTCATTAAAAAGTAATTGCTCAGAAAAACATCATTGTTCATGTTCTTCAACACAAGGCTTTTCTTGCAGGGACAGACAGGCAAAGAAAAAACAGTATGTCAGAACAGAAAGGAAAGCCACAGATCTTGTGTGAGGTACACTTTAAAAAAAGGAATTAAAAAGTCAAAATTATTTTTTGTTTATTAGCCCTGAGTATAAAATCAGGCATTCATATTTTAAATTTCTCCCTGTAAGGGCACATGTGGCTGTAACAACTTCATAAGCAGAGAGGGTGCCAAAGTCTCATCAAGCCTGGCTGTTGTTGTTCTGGCTTGAAAATCAATCTAAACCTGTTTTCAAAATGATGAATTTTCTCTTCCATGCCTGCCAGTTTTCTCTTCCTCTGCAGCAATGCTTCTACTGTAGTAACAATATAATAATGCTTCCCCCAGTCTCACAAAATAAAAAAGCACCATTTTTATTCACTAGTGTGTTAGAACACCAAAGAAATACTTTTGGAAACATTTCATATTGCTTGTGCAAACCATGCTGGGCTGGGTTATCCCCACCCTCTAGAAGTACCTGAATGAAAACAGTACACAGAGCTCTCATGTTTTTTTCCATTTGTAAAACCGAACTCAACAAGACCTTGTGCTCTCAGCCCACACTGAACCTACGAATCAGGCAAGCTTATTTAGGACACTTAACTAGTCCAGAACTTTAGAGCTGCAGTCTGAAGGGAAAGGCCTGACCTTGATATGGGCATCCCAAGCAGGCAGCACCTCTCCCACCAGGCAGCTCTTACACCTTTAGTGCACCAACCTTCATTCTCAGTAATAAGTCAGATTCCTTTTTTATGAGATATGGAAATACAGCTGAACATAAGCTTTTGTTCACATAGCCCATCTTCATTAATATAAATCTCTTTTCCCCTCTAAGAGGTGGCTGTGTTTTCTGCAATATCAAAACTCTACAGTTACCGAGAGAATGCACAAAAGTTGGAGGGGGTCTCATGACCAAGCTGACGGTATCTGGCTTTGATAATGAAATTGCTGTCCTCCTTTCATCCTCCCCGGAAAAATCAGTTTGACGTATTATCAGTCATTTGATACAGTTTTAAAACATATTAGAATGATAATTCTTTATAATTCCTAAAGGGGTTTTTTGTGTCACAGACAGACCAAGTTAATAAATTCCTTCTATCAGAATACTGAGAAAAATATTTCTTCCTTTCAAAACAACGGAGTGAACTAATTCCTATTGCAAAAGACAAACATAGGTCTTACTTTTCCCACTGGAATTTTGAACACATTACTTTGCTATTCACCCAGGAATCCCCTCCGGTTATGCACCCTTCATTATATTTTTTCAAGTAGAAATTATGAAACATTGGTAATAAATACATGCCCAAAAGGCAGTTTATTGTTAAAATAATTGGAAATCTACATTTCATCACTCATTGACATGTTTCTTATTATCTCTCATAGAATTCAAAAAGTTACATATTTATGACCAAACCTGGCAGTGCTCTCCAGATTTATATACCAAACACAATCTCTTCCAATTTACAGCTTCAGTCAACACATTTAATACAGTACATGCAATTCCAATTATTCTTCCACTGTAGCAAGGCAAATACAAGCTAAGATGCAAATTAGTTGCTAAACATACAGCCCAACCCTACATCCAGAACTTTTATTAGATCACTCTAGGGAGAAATTTATAGATCAAGTTAGCTGACTAGTAATTTTCTTATTTTTATTTTTTACAGGTTAATTTTGCCAAGACCAGGAACACATCTGTTTCAGTTAATTCAAGGTAATTTGCTTAAATTATTATCCACTCTGAAATGAGTCAGCAGTTTCAACGAGTGCTCCTTATGTATTCTGTCTGTGGGAGCGATCTCATAATCAACATCAGAAAACTCAACAATTTAACAACCAAACTGTTAAGGCATGGATAATTTTGGAAGGTCTGGTCTTAGATTTAACTGAAACCTGTTGGGAGTTGGGGAAGGCATTCTTTCCAATCTTCACCAAATCAAACCATGAATATTAGCATATTTTCTGTAAAACACATATGAAAGAATATCTATCAATATACCAATTAACATAAGCACCTAAGAGAACTTTGTGTTAAAAATTAAGATGCACATTCCCCAGATAGTTGAACTGAGCCCCTCAGCCACATTCCCTCTGGCTTTCCTCTCCAGAGTAATATTTTATCACTTTGTCTTGATTTGAGGACAGGTGTCTGCTAAGGAAGGTGGGAACCTCCCTTAGAACCCACAAATGTGAACCCCCTTNAGCCCAGCCGGGCTTGTCGGCAGAAGGTGGCAGGGACTCCCCAGCTGTGGCAATGCTCCCACAGGGAGAGCGCGGGGTGGCGACTGCCGGCCCCCTTGGGCAGAAAACTGCCAGCACAACCAGGAGGATATGCCCTCCAGGAACGTCCCCTTCCCAGACGAAAGCTCACTCACCAACGAGAAGAAAACAGCGCAGATCCGAAAAACCTTTCTGCTGCTGTAGCAAGGAGCCTGCAGTTGCCCCCTGCTGCCTCTCCCATAGCTGGTGCTCAAGTGCCTTAGCTGGTGACCACATCTGCTCTCCCCTCCCCACGCCCAGCTAGCTCTTTGTCTCTTACAAAAGGAGTTAATAGTCCTTAAGTATCCAGCCATTAGTAACCTAGCATCTGGGATGGGGAAAAATTCCAGACCTCTCAACCTCCAACACACTTATGTGTTATATTCTAAAGGTGTGGTTTCCTGAAAAATGTCTGAAGACAAATCCTGTTCACTTCAGTATCAGTTTACAGAGCTGACAGTATGACTAGAAATGTGAGAGCAAGAACAGAAGTAGCATTTAAGTAACCTGCTGATTTCAGTTCACTACATCCTAATACACTTTTCTTAGATTTACATGATTTTTGGAAATAACACATTATTAAAAATTATTAAGATGAAAGGAATACAAGACTTTGCATGGCATGATTTCCATACTTGAGGTAAAATTGAATTTTTTTCAGGTCTGGAAGTAAACAAAAATAAAACTTATGGGTTTTTTCCCAATCATTCCTCTTCACAGTAATCTCCAATATATATAATATTTTTGAACTTATTTTGAACCAGAACTTCTAGGGTTCTGAAGCAGATCAGATATTAATTTCAGCAGCCTGAAGACTTCTTTTTAGTATACAAGAGGTATTAATTAACACCACTAAAACCTGAAAGCTCTTTTTATTTGCCAGATATTCTAAGATATATTTCCATTGATAGATTGCAATTATCCTCATATAAGAATCAAAGCACATTAAACTTACATAAATGTCTCATACTTAAACCTTATTCCAATTCACACAATTTCCTTCAAAGAATTCAGCTATATTGAGTGGCAAATCCTTCATAAATCAAGTTCAACCTTTTTCAGCATTTGTATGATAATCTGCCTTTTCTTACTCAGGGATGTTTTGTCTTGACTCTTTCACTGACAATGAAAATGACATTTTGAGGTGCCTACAAAAACTGAATTCTAGACATGAATAGCAACCCGTGAGTCACAACAGTTGTGTTTTATTCCCAGTTCTTTCAGTCACTTTCCCTGCAAACTAGGGCAAGTCACATCAAATCTCTCTTTTCTTTTGTTTGCTCTCTTGATTTACCCTTCTGGATGCTCCTCTGAGAACAGATTTTCCACGTACCTACCTGTGTCCCAAGGAGGCCTCACTCCCACTGAGGTCTTCTGGGTCTTTCATGTTAGATTCTACATATTAAATAATGAATAGGAAATACTATTTGTTTGTGGTTTACAAATACACATGGGGAAAGTGTTACCTTTTCTCTCTGAAACAGCCAGGATTGTCAGAATCTGATAATGTGGGACTGCCACAGACAAAAAGAGTACTAAATATGGGGGAATGATACTCAAACCTGAATAGTTAATTTTACTACTCTAAAGAAGAGGTCATTGTGAGAAAATTACAGATACAGAGAAAAAAAAAAGAAGTAAACTTGTTTACATTCTCTTCCTTCCCTTGATGATGTAAGTAAATATTACAGAGTAGGGAAGAGATCTGAGAATCTGATTATTTTCTGTCAGTGGAAATCTAGCTTTAATTTCTTCTTACAATGCAGTGAAGCTTACTTGTTACTAAAAAAATAGGAATGCAACCATTCCTGTTTAAAAATATTTGTACTGCTGTACAATGTTTTGATCTCAATTATAGAATATGCTGATTGTTCACTCATATTGTAACAACTTCAATTTTTGCTTTACTTAACCCTCAGATTACAATTTCCAAGGAAATTCTGTTCATCTGCATTAAGGCAAACGATGTTGCTTTTTTTTGCCCAATTTATTTGTCTTACCAAGGCTAAATGTACTTTAAGGCATCTCCTGAGATAGTAGTGGTGGGGGGAGAAGAAACATGGGCAGAGAAATAAAAGAAGGTAAGAGAGGAAAAAAAATTAACTCTGTCAAAAGAAAAGCTCTGAAAACAGTTATATTCTCATCTAGACTGGGAAGGAAATATTACTTTTTGCATGCAACACAATAAAGCAGTAAAATGTTTAAATACACTTGGCAGCTCTGTGGTGTATTTTTTGTTACCCGGTACAACTCAAAGAGCTGAACTGTTTGCCTACAGGACATACCACAGGTTTTTACAACAATCTTTGAGGTATATTTTTCCTCTCAGTATGGGAGACGTGGTTCAGAAACAGTCTCAGAATCTTCTTTAATTCTTAGGCTCAAAATAAGCAAACCCTTACAGACATGTTTAATTAATGTGTTCAAGAACATTGAGCTCAGATTAATGTAATAAAAAGAAACTACCAAAAGCAAGCTGTAAAGACAACAGTTTTAAGATAATTTAACCATGACAAAAGGCTGGAAATTCTGGATATTTTCTAAAAAAGATGTTTTCTGTGAACAGCTCAAATATCAAAACTAAACAATAATTTAAAATAACATCACTTTCTCCTCCAATGTAAGTTCAGTGCTCAAACTTTACCAGAATGAGGTCTGCCAGACTAAATAAACAGTGTTCACCTAACATCTGATGTATGAATAGGTTTGTAAAAATTATACAAATGGGCAGGTCTAAAACATTTCAAAATGTTGTATCAACAGAGGCATTTTTGTTAATAAATATGTTCTGATATGAAACAGAGGATATTTCACAACTGTGAAGATTTTTTATAAATCTGGGCTGACTCAAAGTGAAAAACTGTGGCTGAGGCAACTGCTCAAAGTAGAAAGATAGGAGCCTGGGTAAAGGGACTGGGAAAGACTGCTTCGGGAGCTCTTTGTTAGCAAGGACACACCCAGAGGTTTTGGCTTGGATAGCAGAAATACATACTGCAGAGGAAAAAGCAAAGTTTCTCCAGGGCAGCCAAGAGCTGGGACAGCGAGGTGAAGGAGCACAAGCACACCAAGTGCAGGATGAAGCGGGATCAGACTGCCTGTGGGAGCAGCAGCCAAGGGACATGAAATGCAGACAGCTGCTGCCAACATCCGGCCTGGGGTGAGCGGGCAGGGACCTGAAAATCACAAACCGAAAGACTGTGGCAGAAGTGGTGGGAAGGAAAGAGCAGCCCCTCTAATAGCCTTGCCAAGGAAAGGACTGCATAGTTTTAGATTTCAGGAAAGCAGTTTTAGGGATGGCAAATCATCTCATTGCACTGAAAATTATCCTGTTGCTTTCACCCCTTGATAAATGACTTTTCATCAAATCAATCAATTCACATATCAAAGTGAAAAAGAAGCAGCAACCTTGCTGAGCTCCAGAGAGATCAGTCTCATTTTCCCAAGCTTCTGAGGGAGGCTGAAGCTGGCATTTATCAGTGAGCCACGAAATTTCAATTGGGTATTTTTGCTGCCAAACAAGTCCTAGACTAGCTGTATTTATTCCCAAATCCACACAGTGAGAAGGAATATTTGATTCCGTCTTCAAATTAAAAATAAGGTCATTTCATTGAAAAACAAATATTTAGGCAATCTAGGCAGAATTTGAACATTTTTTCTTTTTAATCTTATTGTTCCTGGCCACTTAAATTTTCTCTGCTTGCAGTTATGCACCTTGGCATGGAATTTGCATCCAAGCTTGCCTGAGTTCTAAAATAATACAATGTGGATTTTGGTTTTGCTTTTAACCAAAATGTTCATGTGCATAAAAGCCCTGGTAAGGATTTTTAGACTAAGACTAGAATACCAGTTCAATATTAAAACAGCACAGGAGAAAATGCTGCTGTTTCTCGAAACACAGGGATACATGTCCTTCATTTAGCACCTCTCCTGAAGGGTAGGGGGGAAAAAGTTCTTTCTTGGAGAGCACCTAGCACCCCTTTCTGACCTAGCATGCACTTCCCACTATCTTTTTTCTGTATTTTCCAGTACAGATAAAAAGCTGGTGCCAGTTGAGTGCAGGTCTCTTTCTCTAGCCCTTATGATTAAGAAAAAAGAATTTTTTGTTCCAGATCCTTGCATCAAATTATGTGATTAAATGAAACTAAGGCAAATTACAGTAACTTCAACAGGTTAAATGGAAACTGCCTCCAAAGTATTTTATATTTCTGTATAGATGAGGAGTAAGATTCTGCAACAAAATTAATTGATTTTGGATTTGTTTCTCTCACCTGACAAACTTTTTAATCAGACTATGGGGAAAGAAGAGAAAGGGCCATCTGGCATTTCCTCCTCTAGGAACATTTTAGATGATATATCCTTTTATTTAGATAATGGTGATAGTTGCTGACTTTATGGAGATATTCACAGGCTGTGAGCTCTTGCAGTATAACTGAAATTTCAAAGCCCAAAGGAGTGAGCTTCAAAACTAATCCAAGGAAAAGCACATGCATTGTCCTATGGACCTTGGGCACCTTGTGGCACTGGAAAACGTGGGTTTTGTTTCTGCCTCAGATACCTATCAATTAAAGGCTGCAGTTTTCCTCTTTTAGAGCACTAATCATTTATTTTCTTTAGGTTTTGATTAAGCTTACCAGGAAGCAGAATGAGCAGGCTGCTTCGCAGTGGAGGCTGAAATGGGAGCTGAGAGTTGAGAGTGATGCAAGTGCAGGCCATGCTCTCCCTGATGGGGAGCCAACTGGGCCACTGGTGGTGGCAGAGTCTGCCAATAGCCCAAAGATCATCACATCCCTTATTACCATCATTTAGGAAGGAGAGAGAGAAGAATTTTTGATAAGAGCCCATTCCCCAACCCAACTCTTCTGAGTAGGAACTGGGCGATTCACATGCATGTGTACAAAACCTGTACAGGAACTTCACACGGATTGCATCTGTGTTGCTGAGCAGAAGTGGAGGTGGTGGTGTCTGTCCCACCTGGATAAAAGGAAATTCCAACAATTTGTCCAACACACAAAGGCTTGAGTAGAAAATTAAGGCAGAATAGGTAATAACAATAGAAAATAGGGTTCGGAATAGTCATTAGTAAGCAACTTGTTCACCTAAGCACCAAAATAATATTTTCTCATAGTAGTTATTTGTAATCCTCTGTGGGTCTTCAAGAGCATTTCAACATCTTCCATTATTTACACTTTTTTTTCTTGTAAAAGTTTGGTATAGGAATAAATTATAGATAAAATGTAAGTATATGGAAAACTTTTCATGCTCAGTTTTCTTCTACAATCTCCATAGAGCACCAATAAACTGCTAGAGTGAGGAAAGCAGGTCCTTTTCAGTCATTTACAATTTTCCTTATTCTAGATAACAATATTGTTCCTTAAAAATGGGAGCAAAAATAAGATAACATATAGATAAAAAACAGGCTAAAGAGAGGGACAAGTGAAGAAATATCAAATGTTTTCATAATTGTATTCATTAGCAATCATGAGATATAGGAATGCTCTCTACTGAAAAAGAAAAGAAAAGCCAGTGAAAGTCATAACTGTAGTGGTTCTCTTGTGGGCTTGGGGTAAAAAAAGGGCTTTCAACATAACAGAGTCAAACCTTGACAAATTACACAGTTCAAATGACAATCTGGAAATAATAACTCCAGGAGAAATCATCCTGGGCTGATGTGCCACAGTCTTAATATATACTAGATAAACAGATGCAAATACCAAAAATAAAAGACTACATTGCCATGAGAGCGTTTCATCACCCTTCTGCAGATATCTACATTAAAGGACTGTGAAAATGGCTTCAAAATTTCTTAGTACAAATCTCACAGTAAGGAATATACATACAAAATGTATTTTAAAATATTTAGAGGGCAAACAAAACAAACCCTGAAAAAATAAGGGTATTTTATATGCAAAGACAATGACTTGAAAATGGAGGTAAAGGAATGCAAAGCTTGTGTATTTTTTAATTGAAATAAAAAATATTTCATAATATTTGGCTTGTTCAGTTGAAGTTTTAGCAACTCTATGTTTTGGCTATGGTAAAAACCTTTTCTATATTTTTTGTTTTGGTCACAACTGTCTCAGTAAAATTCATGTGTAATCTGTTACTGGTCTTTGAGAGGATGGCTAAGGGTATTTTGTAATTTATACACTGACTAAAGCATAAGTGTCAGAGCTCATGGACTAAAAAAACCCACAAATATCTCAAAAAAGGTCTTCTATTTCTGCATAGAGAGATTGATAAATTCACAGGTTAAAAATACATCCTTATACAAAAACTGACGACTGCATTTTTTATGTAAGTATTAGAAACAAGCAGGCTTTGCATAACTGACTGTGCTTTGGAGGTTATCGACATGCAAACAGCATCAATAATATTTCACATCTTCTTGTACAGCCTGCGAGGGAAAGTTTGCTGGTATGTCTTTCTTTAGATCAGTGACATACCACGGCACATTAGACAACCTGTTGGTTGCAATGCTGTTAGTCGTTTTTGCAACACAATAGTTCTGATTTAAAATATTTTCTCAAAGAGTGATGGATAACACACATGGAAAGCAACAAGAATAAAAATGGAGACATACTGCAGATCTCCATTCTTTACTAAATGCACATACACAAATCCAAATGCTTATTATTTTAAATTATAACTTTTTTCTTTGTTTACTGTTTTATTACAGTAGTTGTTCTTAGTAGAATAATATTATTAGTTGATATAATCATTTATCTTAAGTCCCATATCAGTATAAGATACAAAGCTAACTTGAAATTTAGCCCTGCTTACTTACTACCTATACTGCCTATAATTCAATGAAAGTCTAGCAAAATGAGGGATAGATTTTATAAAGTACCAGAATTTGTTGAAGGGGACTCATAGCCACTTTTGAAGATTCAGAGTATTTTTTTCCTAGATTAGGCAGTTTATTCCCAATAGATAAATAAAGTTAAAACAAAACTGAGAGCATGAGGTTTTTCACTAAAAATGTGGTTACAATGCAAATATGACAAGCTGAATTCTAATAGTTTAAAAATCTTGGATTGCATGAAGTAGGCACAGCTTTTTGGCTTAATAACGCACTGTCTTGCCAGTGATAAACTCTTTTTAATAACTGCTGCATATTCACACTTAATTAATTTTGATTCAAATAATAGCTTACTGACATTTTTTATTTTATTTCCATTTTCATCTTAATTCAACACAAAGCAACCAAATACAACTTCTGAAAATTAAAAGCATTAGAATTCAGTGATAATATAAAATCAAGAAATAGTAAGGAGAAAAAAAAGGTTATTGAGTTAGGTTGGTTTTAGTATGTCTGTAATTATTTGGGGGAAAACATACAAGGTTTGTTTAAACTTTGCATGCAGCTCTTCAGCAATTTAGCAATAAACACTAATGTTTCCTTGGTGGAAGAAAAGGGAGTAAAAAGTAAGACTAAAAAGTAATTGCGGGAATCACAATTTGCTCATATTCACTAATCTGCGGGTAAAGTAGATGGTTTAAGCTACTTGGACTAAGTCAGACCTCAATAGTGATCTATTTATTCTTGGGTTTAGGCTATGACAGTGGCACATATTTCAGCCTCTGAGGTAAATCCCAGCTACACCTCTTGGCATATATAAAATATAATATGCTATGTTGCTCATTGCCTACTACTTTATTTCATACAGTACACTAAAAAATTATTATTAAAAACTCTGTTTAATCTTAGTTTTTCAACAAATATTAAAAAATTAAATTCCATAGGGTGGCAGAACACGCTGCTACATGTCACATTCAAAGAATTCAACTTTTTTTAGCAGTCAGCCAAATATTGCTTTGACATAAGGGGCTTTTTATGCTTAGTTGAATGTCCTGTGTGGAGACAATGTTGCTTAGAGGATATATGTGAGCAGTAGGATAGCTGTCTTCAACTGTGATTAAAATCAGCTGCTGAGAATTAATCACTCCTTTGGCTTAAGACATCTAAAATGAAAGGTGCTGTGTATGCTGCCTGTTTCCCTGCATGGTATTTTCACTGTCTGGTTTCTATCATAGAAAGGAACAAGTTCCATCTGCCGCCATGGACAGCCTGGATTCTGTGAAAGGCTGTGTTTGGATTATACCTTGCAAACCCTTGTTTCAAACCTGCCACACTCAATAACAAAGGCAAAAAAGCTCTTTTTACTTCACCATGCTGTCTCAGTCACTTTATCAAGCACTGGTTTTTCTTACCACTGTCATTTGGGAAAATGCAGATGTACAGCACTATCTGTTAGTAACTTTAACAAAGGCAAAGACAGAGATTATGCAGATGATTACTCAGTAAAGAACTGAAAATACCTTAATCTTGAAAGATTTAATATATTTGCAGACTGGAGTATAGAGGTATTAGAGTCCTGATGAAATTTTATTAACATGAAAATTAATCTCCTTGGAAGCCCCACCCAAATTTATGCTGTCTATTTGTATTCTGTGAATACAGAGGAAATTATATTGCAAGTGAAATGGTCTCTGATTTTATACAGTGCCTTTCATATGTTGTCTTCAGCTAACGGCATCTAAATGTGCACCTGAGTGCATCACCTGGCATCTTTTACCAGTCTTCTAAAAATCTTGCCTGCAAGCATTTTTCATTGTGTCATTTATATGTACTTTTCTTAAATAAAAGTGTAATGGTTTATTTACCATTTTACTTTTGTACACATCAAAAGAGATGTATTATAGCAATTAAATTGTACTTTATCAGGCCTGGTTCCTAACTATATTTCTGAGTTGATCTAAAGATATGTGAACAACATGAAATAAATGATAAATACCAAGTGATTGGTTTATTCTAATTAATATAATTACAGATTAGTTTTACCTCAAATATGTATCTGGTTTTCACATGAGTCTCACTTACATAAGGAAATCACCTGTGAACTTTCCATCACTTTGAAAATAATCCATCTTATCCTACTGCCATGTGTCAAAGTGCCTTAATGTTGACTAACTTTCCTAAGAAAGGGCTGAAATACCTATGTTAATTATTGTTCTCTGAAATTTAAGAGCTTCTTTTCCAATTGCCCTTAAAAAAAAAAAAAAAAAAAAAAAAAAGAAAGGAAGAAAGGAAAGGAAAAAGGAATAAAGGAAATTTGCTTTCTAACAGACACCAGAACACAAGGAAGGCACTATTTCTTTGGCCAGCTTTTCAAACTCCTAGCTTTATCAAATGCTGTAGAATTGGCAATCTAATCAAGACCTAAATATCTACCAGGGGAGAACATCTAGCTAACTGCATCTGATGTCATCAAGAAAACATGTTTAGAAGAGATAAGGAAGCACAGGAGTGGGGCTGGCCAGCAGGCAGGTTAGCAGGGGCCACAGGGGACACAAGGCCAGTGGGCAGGCACTGACCCCTGGGCTGCTGCCCTGTGACATCCAGCCAGTGGTGTAGGCTGAGTTCGAGGGCGGAGCTTGCAGCAGCCCCTAAGCAAGGGGGGAGTCCCCCTCAGCCCGCTCCTCTCATATCTCTCCTGCCCAAGATCTACAGTTGACCAACTGTTCAGGGATAGGGTCTTCCAGAAAACTTCTTAAGGAAGAATTTACCTTATAATAATAGAGAAATTATTGACTAACAGAAATGCCTCATGATATCACCCACATTTTTTTTTCCTCCTCTTTACAGAATTATATAGAATTCACAAAGGATGGCTGTGAGTTTTCTTTACAAAATCTGGAATTGGAAAACTGCATAAGAGGTACAATAGGAAAAATTAGCAAAAAGGTGACACAGTAGGCTGAGAGTAACATATAGGGGTCCTTTGTGTTTTATTCCTGCGGACCACATGCAAAGTTGTATCATGTCTCTGGTATGGTACATAGACTAGATTTGTGTCTCCTGCTCTCAGGCGGTGCCTGCCTTTCCTTCCGCAAAAATACTGCATATGAATTACATACATAAAACCATACATATATAGCATGCATTCTTTAATAACCTCATATCCTCATTGATATATAGAGTTCTCTACAGAAAAGTACCATACAACTCCATGAAACAATATCATCCTTAGTTTAGAGCTATGTCAGGACTGTCATGGGTAAAGTATGCATTTTGCTTTACATTAAATTAGTTGTGTGAGAGAACAAGTAAATTTGGAGCTGTATTTATATTCTGTCCCTTCAAAAATAATGAGTAAGTGACCAATACACTCAAAAATTATATACACAGAGGAAATATTTTTTTTTACATTTTGCTTACAAACTTTTTAAACTACCACAACATGTAAATTGATTCCAATGTCTTACAAGGATTCTAAAAGTATTAGCCATGTATATCAACAATGAATACATGCAGCAGTATAATAAAACAAACATGAAGGCAGCAATAAAAAACAATCATAAAATCCAGCAATTTTTACCCAGGTCACCTCACCTTTCAAACTTCAACTCTTCAGCAAAACAGGTTTCAGAATTATTTTAAACAAAAATAGAGATAACAATGTTTTTATGAGTGCTAATAGACTTTGAAAAATTGTTTCCAAACTACAGTATTATAGTAATAAACCAGTTTATTGAGTATATACTCTACAGGCAGTTCATCTCATCTGCATTTTAATCTTCCAATAGAACCAAAGTTGTTCTATTAAGACAGTAAATATATTAGCCTGAATTCTACACTAGAAAGTAATTTCAGAATATTTAATTCACTAAATAAAATAGTATATTAGTGGCATAATAGAATATAAAAGGTAAAATAATAAAACCAAAAGTTACCAAACTCCTTCAGTGAAACTAAGAAAATGCAGTCTTTGAAGAACAGTGGTAATTACTATACCTTCTTCTAGCATGGTGCATTCAACAAGCAAGTCACAAAGCACTGTGCAAAGTAAGTCAGCATCATGGACTTTGCTTTTCAGATAAACAAAGTGGTTCAGAAATGGAAAAGTAACTTCCTAAAGCTGCCTCATACAGAACTGCATACATGAAAGAATATATTGAGTCTGAGTTCAGTAACAAATTAGAGTGGACACACTGCTTTACCAAAAGTATGTGTGAGAAAAAGGAAAAAGAAGCAGCTATAATTTTCAGAGTTAGCTTGTCACACTGAGCTTTAACTTATTTCACTGTACACAATAAAAATAACGATCTAAGTATTTTTCTGCTGAAGACATTATGATGACACTGCCTGCTTAATGGAAAACTTGGTTCGCACACAGCTACATAGAGGGACACATAAAGACAGACTGAAGTCAAGGTACCTTTGTTCTGAATAGATTGTTCTGTGAAACATAAGGTATTATAATCAAGGAGATTACTGAGGGTGATAATTATAGCAATAAAAAATTGGGATGTGTTGGCCACAGAAAAGCTAATAATTATTCTCAGAGCTACATGGAAACTATAAAATATTCTGTAGGCATTGTAGTTCCCAGTTGAAGGGAATCCCTTGTTCTTATGACTATGTCAAGTGTCAACATAAAACTAGGGGTTTGCTTGCGTCACACCTCAGATTCCATTTGGGGAAGCTTGGTATTTATTCCCTATAGCAATTTGTTATTCTTGAGGTTGTGATCAAGTCTCCATTCAAGTTCTCCTTGCAGCTCTATCATATTTTTTTACACATACAATATCAAATCAATTAATGTAACACGTGCTCTATAAAACATATACCAGTGCCTTTAGTTTTGTTTCAAAATTTCTGTATTTTGGAATCATATAACCTTTTAGATTGGAAAAGACTTTTAAGATTATTGAGTTCAACTGTAAACCTAGCACTGCCATTTTGGTGAAGTTTCTGACATGTGTTGTCTGTGTCAACAATTTTTAATGGCTTTGGAAAAGACAACTTGATGTCATCAACTTTGGAAATGACAATACAGATAAAATATTCCAGAGAGTGATAAACACACTTTTTAAAAATCAAATTTTAAAAAAAAAACCAAACAAGCAAACAAACAAAAAACCCAAAACCAACAGCAACAGCAAAAACCCAACCAGAAAAAAATCCAACCAAAAAAACCCCAAAAAACCCAAAAAACCAACTCACGACTTTCAGAAAGAACAAATGTCATAGCATAGTCTTTTATTCCAGACATCCCACAGTTCCTTATCAGGGAAACCATTGGAAGGAAGATAAAGTCCATAAGATGTCATTGTCATTTCAGACAACAACCCCTACAAAAAGCATGACTGAGCCCTTCAGACAAGGGAAATCTCTGTGAGCAGAGGGACAATTATGCTGGGACCCTTCTGACACGTGCATTAAATCACACTGCCCATGGAGATGCTGAAATCTGCTGATGAAGCCATGGCTTGTCTCGCACATTTTGTAGTACAAAGTGAGATCTGTTCCCACCAGCTTTCAGAAGACTTTCTGCAGCTTAACCACAAGGTTAAGTCTCTTTGAGAGACTTAGGCATTTCCTAAAAACAGCTCTCTACCGGGTTTTTGAGGGATTATAAATGACAAAGACAAATGTACAAATTGTCCACTTGCCTGAGATGCAAATATCTCCTCTTGTCATGGCCTGCACCTCTCCTTTCTTAACCACTACCAACAGGTTTCTTCCAGAAAACTCCATATTGCAGTAACATTAGCTGACTACTAACAGGGAAAATTATTTTTGTGTAGTCACCCTAATCACAGATGAGTAACAACACATGGCTTGTGTTTTTCTGTCATCCAATGAATTTTTATCTTATAGGAAATCAATAGGGCTCTTCTTAGTCATCACAGCAACAAACACCAAGTTGCTAGAAAACAGTGGTCCAGGATGATATTCCCTGGTTATTTTATCATACATGAGACAACTGTAAGAGTTGTTATTTTATTCCCGTTAATAGGGAAATGGTAAGAGTTTAAGAAACTTCCACCATTTACAGTGACTTAACAAGTTAATCATGAAGCAATATAGAGATATGTTATGGCAAATTCATGTACCATAGCAGAGACATAAAACCTGTTTCATTTCTGTCTGCGTGGATATAGAAAGAAAACAAAACCAAATGTAAAAGGTAGGTAAGTAGATAGGTAACATGAGAGAAAATGATTATTTGGGGGAAATACTAATAAAGAAATTGTCTGTAATGGCAGAAATCTTACCCACTCACTAGCTCATATTCTCCTACTTTATCACCAACACTTCCCATATGCAATTTTCCATGTTATTTTATGATAAAGACCACAATAATTAAACCAGCTAGTATTAAATTGTGCAATGAACACATTCCATTTAGGAAAACTGTCCAGCATATTAATTGTATTAAATTGTATTAAATGTTATTTAATGTAAGGGGTATTGCTGCATTTAATGCTAGACTTTGAGAATGGGAGAGGAGAACCAAGCCCTACACAAAAAAACCCCATCATTTCATCCATACACTGCTGTGTAGGTGCTCACCTCACCTAGACATTGTGACTCTCACCCCAAAGATACTCAGACACTCCCACAGCAAAGAACCCAGCTCTCTAAGCCAAGGGTCCTAAGGGGAATTCAGGCCACCTCTACTCATTGTCCTGGCTCAGTCACAGTGTGTACCTTGGTAAGGTTTAGTCATACTGCATGACAATTTTGCTGATAAGCAGGTAGCCTAATAATGACTTTCATATCATAAAGCTCCTCTAATTAATAAGATATAAAGAGATAATGCATTGTTTCATTTAAATACTGATTATATTGCTCTTCAGAAAAATAATTTTCCCCTTATTTTCAACCTTTCTACTTTATACATTAATTCTTCACAGGAAAAGCGTTCCAGTAATGGTAATGATTTTTTTCTCACTAGGATTTAAAAAAATACCTATTAGGTGCCCAGTCTCCTTGAGCCAATTTTGAAGCACTCAGTTGCAATCTTTGACAAGCCAAATCCAGAATATCATGTAAAATAAAAAGGCATTTTAAGTCATCATCCACCAGTTGCTGTAGCAGAGTATTTGTATTTGATGATGCCATTATCATTGTTTTGTATGAAAATATATTTTTATTCAAGTGACTTTAGTCCATTACATTATGACAGATCTCTGGCTCTTGCAAAAAATTCACTTCATGACAAAACCATATCTTTAGTCACTGCTGAAGAAACGGTGAGAGATTCCTCTTGGAATCCAGTTTAAAGCAGACATAACAAACTGGAGAATTATTGCTCATTTTCATTCTTGACTTTCTTCGAGTCTCAGGGAATACACTCATTCATATTATCTGCTAATAGGATATTAGTGCCTCATTTTCTCAAATGTACAAACTGTCACTGCTCTCAAGTGTTTTCCTGCACAGTACTATGCAGTTACAACAAAAAACAACTCACCATCTCCCATAACACAGAAATAAATAATCTTCCTGTGCAGCAGTGTCATAGAAAACCAAATTCAACTAAGTCTTAGAGCAGTCTTTGAATTCCTGACATAATTTTTCATTAGCAAATTGTTATGTATGTCTTTTTGGCACTCAATAAGTCTGAAATTGCCTTTAAGCTATTCATTAATTGTTTAAGTTTAATAATTTGCCACTTCCAAAATGGATGTAACCCTGATCAGGAGAAAAAGCTTTGCAAAGTGCTATTACATGTGCTAGACAAAGAGCGTGGGATACATACCAATGAACAATAATTAACATTATTAGATACAGGTTTTACAAGAATACCAGGGCATTCATGATGCTGCTGTTGTGTAGACCACTGTGCTGACCTCTTTGCCTAGATCCTTGCCATTTGCTGTGCACTAGCTGGTTTCTCCTCTCCTCCCTGATTCCTGCCTGGAAACTGCAGTGATCCTACTGCTCTCAAGTCAATGCTTCAGCAGCAAAAAAGTAGATTTTTGCACTCCATTTTCCTGTATATTTTTCCCCTTATCAGTAGTGCTTCTTCTCTGACAGTAACAAATGTGAAGCTGGTGAAGGGGCCCTGTGAGAGAAAGAGCTGTGCTGAGATGTAGCCACAAGTTCTTATCTTTGATCTTTTAAACTTTTACCTTAAAGGATTTCGATTTAACACTTTGCAGTCTTCACAGCAACAAATACCAAGATGTTAAAAAATAGGAATCCAGGGTGATATTCCCAGATAAACCCTTAATAACTATTATTTCCTGTTAAATCTCATGTGAGCTGAAGCAAACTCACTAGTCAGAGCTTTCTTTTCTCTTTAAATAGATATATATATATATTTAGGAAACATGATTATCTTCTTAAAGATAAAAGCCAACCTGTATAGTCAATATCCAAATTTAGCTATTCCTGACTTTGAGTATGAGATTAGACATTACTGAATGCTGCAGAAAGTGATAATAAAAAGTATTAAATAAATTAAATGATTGAAGGTGATGACAAATATAAGCTAACTTTAGAAGATACATAATTCATATCTCTTAACTGAAATTATCTGACCAAAAGCTCCACAATTCTTGTATTCTTGTGTTCAAGTGTTTAGAAAACATGGATAAAAAAGTTGTAATATCTGTAAATAGCTGCAAAATAAACTGAGAGCTGAGGCTTGTTCAGCCTGGAGGAGACTGAGGGGAGACCTAATTGTGGTCCACGAATTCCTTATGAGGGGAAGTAGAGGGTTGGGCTCTGATCTCTTCTGTCTTACGATCAGTGACAGGATCCGAGGGAGTGTCTGAAGTTGTGTCAGGGGAGGTTTATGTTGGATGTTAGAGAGAGGTTCTTCCCCCAGAAGGTTTTTGGGCACTGGAACAGCTCCCCAGGGAAGTGGTCACAGCATCAAACCTGACAGGGTTCAAGAAGCGTTTGGAAAATGCTCTCAGGAATGTGGTGTGATTCTTGGGGATGGTGCTGTACAGGGCCAGGAGTTGAACTTCAGTGATCCTTGTGTGTCCCTTCCAACTCAGGATATTCTATGATTCTGTGACAGATAAACAGTTGCAAGTATTCTCTTCAAGGTTATAAGCAGTGCTTGGTCTCTCTCCGGGCTTGTCTGCAGTTTGAATGCTCAGCACAATCAAGTCTTCCAAAATAATCTGTCTGGATCTCATATTTAACAGCACATTCCACACTTTATTCTTCAGTCCTTCCTTCACATGCAGGTGAAATAAGAATTCTCAAGGGATTTGCTGTAGATTTAGTGGTCTTTAAGCACTAAGAGAAAGACCACACAGGGGTCCAAAGCTTTATACAGCCTTCTACAAGGCACAGCTAACTTTGACTTTAAGAGTTCAGAACTTCTCCTGAGGATCAAACAGCATGAAAAATTTCCATCCTTATCACTTTGTTGTGACACATTTGCATAAATCTAGTGTATTTAGAAAAACCATGCAAAAATTACCCCACCAGGTATAATTCTAGCCTTGACATTTTAAAGGACTTTAAATCATTCTTGACTCTTCCAGAAAGTCCTTCAGAAGCTTTAGGCACTAAAGACCTGTAGAAGGACATGGAAAAAAAATATGTATTTTCCTATCCATCTTACTAAAGCCATTTCAGAAAAAAATTGGAGTTTTCTGGAAGGCGAGGTTGCCGCTGATACATACACAGTTTTTTTCCCTTCAAGGCTGCATTTGCTATTAATGTATCTAAAGTTATCTAGGTGATTATATAACAACAAAACAAAAAAAGATTGTACCAAGGCTTGGAGGACTGCCACAAGGGAGCAAAGAAATGCATTTTCCATGGATACATCAGGGCTAGCCATCTGAAATAGTACATTGTGCACCTAAGGCACAAGGTTAGACCGCCAGCATTTTTTCTTTCTTCCCCCTCCCTTTTTCCCCTCTTAATTTAAAGTGAAAAAGGTCAGTCTAAAATGGTTGGTAAATCCAAACCAGATGCTAAATTTCCCTGACTAGAGCAGCTGGCAGACTTGAGCTACTGGCAGTCCTCACCACTTCTGGAGAGATAATGCCCTAAATTCAAGGGTAAAACTCTACCTGTGATGTGACAGCCTTCGTTTCTCCTGAATTGTTCTTTGTTCTCAGAGAAAAAAATTAAAAATAAGTTCTGCCATCTTCCCTTGCCCTACCCTGCATAAGTTCCATATTTCTAATTTACTATATAATGTTGATAAGTTCTTCTAACATGGAAAAATATTATATATGTGTGTGTGTGTCTGTGTGTGTCTGTGTGTATCCTATGAAATCGTGAGTATTAGCACAACTTTGGCGAGGAATGGTGCCCCATTTATTTGGCAGACAGTCACTATTCGGTTTCCACAAGGCTAGTATTGGGCTGAGTCCTTACTGAGGATCTGGATGAGATGATTGAGTGCACCCTCGGTAAGCTCCCAGACAACACCATGTTGGGTGGCAGTGTTGTTCTGCTGGAGGTTAGGAAGGCTCTGCAGAGTGATCTGGACAGGCTGGGTCCATGGGCTGAGGCCAACTCCTCTGGTCTCTACCCAAAAGAAGGCTGCAGCCAGGTGGGTGTCGGCCTCATCCCCCAGGCAATTAGCATATTCCATCCCTGGAGATGTTCAAGAAATGACTGGATATGGCACTTAGTTCCATGGTCTAGTTAACAAGGTGGTGATCAGTCACAGGTTGGACTCAATGATCTTGGAGGACTTTTCCAACCTAAATGATTTTTTGATTCTGTGATTCTGAGTAAACAATGTGCTTATGGCATCACCTTCACAATAATGAAATCATGGGTCTGTCCTTTTTTCCTTCCCACTACTGGCCTTCTTCAGATACTATAGAGGAATAATGGTCAGTATAATGGCCACTACAATGACCAAAGGCAGAGCTTTCAAAACAACATACTCAAATATTGCAAGTAGCTGGATCCCAAGGGAGTGTGAAGAGGAAGAGCATGCAGTGCTAGGAGAGAGATTCATTTGTCCTCAGTTCAATCACTCAACATACTTACCAAGTCTGTGCTGGTCTCTTCAGGCTCCTTTGAGACTCAGTGGAAAGACCTTTAAATATATCTACCTTCAGAGTAGTAAAGTACATTGTCTGCAAGCCCCTACCACTTATCTGGAAAGAAAGCTTGGAGCAACCAGCTCAGCTTTCAGCATCTCATCTTAGAAAATCATGTCACAGCCAAGAGTCATCCTCAGAATCTGTTCACCCTTTCTCAGACTCTTCTTCTTCTGCCAGGGTCCACTGAACTTGTAGTTATGCTCCTGAGCTGAAAAACCAGGTTTCCTATACAGAGAATTATGCCACGCTCCCACTGTCTAGAGGGCTTTGAAGATATTTGGGTCTGTGGTATCTATAGGTCTCTATAAATACTGACTCAGGATTCCTATGGAGGCTGCAGAGGTCATAGAGAAAGGTCAAATGTGGCCTGGATCTGTCATCACAAAGGGCAATGAGGTTCCTCTGCTTATCAAAAGCAGGGCCAAATGAATTTCTTCCACAACCATACTTTAACCCCTCTCTTGCAGCTAAAGACATGCAAGGTATTCCACTTTAAACACAGAACTTGTTCTGAGAGTACGGTAATGGGAAAAAGTATGAAACTAGCCAGAGAAAGGAGGAATGATGATTTAATGGATAGTGGTGTTATTACCACTATCCTCATTGACAGAATAGACATATGATAGTGTAGGAAAGAAGTAATTCTTTTTATTCTCTTCAAGCAAAACTTTTATCCTTTATCTATAAACCACTCACCCAATTTCTGAATGCCACATAAAATAATAAAGAAATGCTGCCTGTTAAATAGTCTGTTTAGAATTATGAAATAGATACCTATTAAAAATGAGACAATGGAGCTGCTGAAGAAATGTTATCATAACTAATGGACTTACAGCATAACAATCATCATTTATGCCACAAGAAGCAGGTGACATGAGAGAATTCATTCATTTTCTCTATGATTATTATCCTTTGCTATACATCCTCTGTTAATTCTTCTTGTTGTACAAAAGCTTATCTAATTTGCTTCCATTTTGTCAAAAAGAAATAATTTTCAGCAGAAAAAAATCCTGAGGTGAGATTTTCTTAGTGGGAGAATATTTAACAGCTTCTGTGTATGGAAGATTCTGCAGGCCAGAATTCAATGACTGGCCTTTAAATAAATCATAACAGAGCAGTGTGAACGACTCCCAATACTTTCAGGGCTGCCAAATAAATATAAGGCCATATTGGTTTTTGTCAAACAAAAAATAGCTTATTGAAAGTGGATTGAAAGTCTCATTTCATAATATCATACTAAATTATGCAATATCCAAAGCAGAAAAAGCGTAAATCTTACATAAGCATATGATATTGCAAAGACAGACTTTTGCAGTATAAAATTAACTTTCACAATATTAAAACATAGGCAAAAGATCAGAATAAAATTACTGAACATTAACATAACTCAATCCATACTAACAAAATATCTACAAAGAAAAAGATCAATTAAGTAATTTGGAACTCTAGTATAATCTCAATTTTTAATATTTTTTGCCAATTTTAAGTACATCTGGAGAAGTGGTTAGCTTCACTATTAATTCTGAAAGAATCCTTAATTCTTGAGAAGTCTGAAAAAATGTTTGTTTTTTTTCTTGATCCAATCAAGACACACATGTTTATAGGTCAGTGAGGGAGGAAAAGGTCCTTCTTTGCATATCTACCCTATGAACATTTGTCACTGAGGACTGAAAAGAAGCTGGTCCAGAAGTGGTCCATCTGATGTTATCCAGTTTGCACCACCACTCTTAGAATTCCTGACTATTTATGAAGGTGTCTTCGATTAGCTATGCTTCCCACAATTAAGCATTCCTTATTATTAGGCGTCTGATTTATTTTACTTTCTCCTGCCTGCAGCAAGGTTGCTGATGTAGTTTCAGCACTGCTCATCCCCAGCAAAATCTCAAGCCAGAACATGGCTCTTGTTGGCTCTGGACTGCATCTGCTCTGTTTGTGTGGCAAGAAGCCACAGCCACATGGCAAAGAGCAGCAAGCCTTGGGGACACTAAGGCAGGCACGTAGGATTTGCTGTCTAGACTTAGGCCTGCTAAACAGACCAAAACTGCTGAAGGTAGGAAATCTGATGCACAGATGTTATTCAGCACAAAGGGAAAGAAACATCTCCTCAGATTAAGGTCATGCAGAGGAAAGCTAACCCCAAAAACTAAGAAACATTGGCTTTGGACTTAGGAGAAAACAGAACCATTTATGTGCTGAGACAGTATACTTCTCTTCCAGCTTTTCTAGGTATCACGAGAAGCTAAAAGGTGTCTTCTAGAAAGCCCTGAGATGTGTCTGCCATGGTATAATGAAATCAAGAGGTCTGAATTCAAAGACCTTGCTATTAACAACCAGAAGACCACATACACAGGTAGCATCCCTTTGAAAAGGGATATGATAATCTCCTCCAGTATATATTCTCACATCTTGAAAGCACGTCAATTTGATTTCTTGCTACATACAAATAAAGAAATCCCTTTCTCTAAGAAAGAGGGAGGTTTTTCCTGTATTTTAGACTGATTCTCCAATGAAGGAGGAAATTTATATCAAAGCACTATTTATCCATATGTTAGCTTTCTCCAAATAGTTTCTACTCCCTTGGCCAATTTCAATACATGTGACTGAGGCAGAAGTCTCAGGGGATGAGAAAGAGAGAGAAGACAGAGAACTGAATTAATGTCCTAAGGGAAAGGGAGGGCAACAGGAAGGGGAAGGGAAGGAGTGAGCTCTGTGATTCTCCATCTCACTGCAGGCGGGGCAGGCAGAAGCATCACCCAGCAACACCCCCTGCAGCACATATTCAGGCACAGGACCTTTGGCCAATGGTACAGATGGACACGGAAGGCAACTTGGTGGGAAGGAGGAGAAATAATAACAGCAGTGTCAGGATATATGGCAAGGGGAGTTGTAGGTATGCCGAGAAGGGTTGAAGGAGGACACAACAGGTGGCTGGAGTTATAAGGGTGGAGGAAATAGATGGACACAAATCCAAAGAAAGCCATTAATTTTGCTGCTCTTGAAATAATTGGGCTTTTGGGAAGCTGAGGAAGAAAATTGATTTCACTCTCAAGCTGACTACTCAATAGAAAGGATGTTTGTCTATTGAAGAATTAACAGGTGAGGATTAAGAGCACAGGAAGTTTACCACAGAAAAGAAAAGAATTTGGGAGAAGTCTCACTGGACAAACTCTTCCTTCCCTGCAGAACACGCTCACTATTCCACTGGTGTCCTCTGTAGAAACAATCCAATTGCATCCCCTGCTCAAGCACAGAAAAATATAATTAATCTTTTCTTTTCCCAATTGCCTTCTTCTCTGATGAACAGAACTATCACCTCTGGATAAAGAATAGGGATTTTCTGAAATATGTCCTTGAGGTAATAAATGTCATCCTCTCTGAAAAGTAATCTCATCTCAAGATAACTAAATCTTTTTTCCATTTATCAAATATCAGAAAGATAACTATCCTTGCTCACTATTTAAATTCCTCTGCAGAAATTGAATTTTCACCTCACAAATGAAGATTGTTGCAATGACTTTCTCAAACAGTAAGCAACATTCCAGTTTAATTAAAAAAAAAAAATTATAAAAGGCTGTGGCGGTTTAGTGGAACAGCATAACCTGCAGACTGGGAAAACCAAGCCATTTGAGTCCATATTTTTGTGGTGGTTTTACTTGGCCCAGTTTGTGCTAGTGGGTAGGGAGGGGCACAAAGATGGTTCCGGTGTGTCCTGTGTGAAGGTTCTGGAAGTTTTTCACCCTGTCCAGCAGAGCCACTCTCTGATGGCTCTGAAAATGATGGACATGCTGCTGGCCAAACCTGGGCCAAGTAGAGATGTTAGTTACGCCTATGTGAAAACATATTTAAGAAGAAATCAAAACAATAGGGGCATGCACTTCTTTGTAGCCAGAAGAGGAGGAGGAGGTAAAAATATGTGAGGGAGAACAACATGGAGACACCAAGGTCAGTGGAGAAGGTGGGGGAGGAGGTGCTCCAGGCGCCGGAGCTGAAAACACTCTGCCGGCCGTGGTGAAGACCATGGGGGAGCAGGTGGTCCCCCTGCAGCCCATGGAGTCCAGGGGGGTGCAGAGATCCACCCACAGCCCGTGGGGAGGTGCCCACGCCAGAGGAGCAGGTGGATGCCTGGAGGAAGCTGTGATCCAGTGGGAGTCCCAGCAGAGACTGAGAGTTGCAAAGGCTGTGGACGAGAGAGAAAGGCCTTGGCCCTGGGATGGAAACAGCCTGGCCTTGGCTCGGGAGACTGCACTCTATGGACAAGCACTCGTGTTTGCAGCAGATTTCGGCCGGGCTGCTGCTCGTGAGATTGGACCCACGCCAAAGAAGTTCTCAGAGGACTGTCTCTCGTGGGAGGGACCCCATGGCTGAGTAGAGGACTCTTCTCCCTGGTGGACTGACCCTGACCAAAGGGAAACCCCCATACCCTGCCCCACCCCGGAGCTGTTGGTTGTGTGAAAGAGGGAGGGGGGTGAGCTGAGAAATGGTGTCTTAAGAGGGAGAGGGGTGAGCAGAGAAACAGTGTTTGTAGCAGAAGAATTGTGGTGATGGACTGACTAAGAAAAAGCCCCATACCCTGCCCCCCACCCGGAGCTGCTGGTTGTTTGAAGGAGGGGAGGGGGTGAGCTGAGGAACAGTGTCTTAAGAGGGAAGGGGGGTGAGTGAAGAAATGGTGTCTTAAGAGCTTATTTTTACCTCTCATTTATCCTCCGACTCTGTTAGGTTAATAAATCACTTTGCAGCTTAAGTTTCAGCCCTGTTTGCTCATGTTTTTGTGCGTCCCCTCCCCACCAGGGCCTCATCTCAACTCATGAGTCCAGTGTGTTTGTGTTAGTTTGTTTTCTCTCCTCTGCATAGCTGCAGCAGGAGAAAGCATAGAGAGCAGACGTCGTAGGTCCCTGGCATTTGGCCAGGGTCAAACCTCGACAATTTTATACTCTGGAAGAACTCAGGTCTAATTTTTTTTTCCTCTCTAGGTTTTTTAATGGGGTATTATAGTGGTTTGGGGTTGTTTTGTTTTGTTTTTCTTTTGGGAAGGAAAGAACTTTTACATTAATTAAATATATTATTTAATAGCAAACTTTGAATAAGGTTCTTCAAAATTCAGATCAAAACAAAACAGGCTTATTTATAGCTCTGGTCTGCATCTGCATGTCACAGATGCATATCTGTGATGAATTTGCATCATACATACATCATTCTAAAGGAAAACACTGATTCCATTCCACTCCAAAACTCCACGCAAAAAAAATCAAAGTGACTGGAGTAATAAAAACACTATGGTGGTCTGAGCACCATGAATCCAACCCTATGACAATCTTCTCTGACAGGAAACAAAGTAAGAGCACTCTTTTCTTTTTATACAGTCAGTTGTTTTAGAGAAAACAGTGATAAATCATCTCTAATTCAACTGACATAAATCATTAGAAGCAATCTACCTTCATTGTCTGAAGTCTCAACAACAGATGTGCTTCAGAATATGCTGTCTCAGAAAAATGTAAATAGAAAGGATGTGTGTTTCTGTACTTATATAGATTTGTCAAATCATTTTTCTTAAATGCTATGAAAGAGTTCTTTGTTTTGTTAAGATCGAAACTTGATATAACTTCATACTTATAGCCTTCTACAAAACAGAAACAATGGCCACACATTTTGCCATCTTTTTTTTTCCTTGTTTATTCAGATTTACTAGTATTGAAGATACTATTTTCAATGAATTCTTTTAAAAATAAGGTAGCAATTGATGAAGACATCACATGAATTGACCAAAATCTCTCTTTTTTATTCTCTATAACTTCCCCTTCCCCCCCCACTTCTGTTTTATTAATCTCAAAGTCTGAAAGGACTACAAGTGCTCCCCCCCAAGCCACTATTTGCTCATACAAGCCTGTTTCAGAGCTATGGCTAGCCAAGGCTTAGGCTACTTAGGCCATGCAACATCTCCCAGCAAGGCAAGACTTTCCCAGAGAGAGACAAGAAATCCTGGCTTTTCTGAAGACATGTCTATACCTCATGTCTTCTGTTTTTAACTGATGCTGTCACATTTTCTACTTAGTTGCATAACTGTATTTGAGAAAAAAAAAAAAAATCTGTGTATCTATAGCACATTTCTATAATGATGACAACATCTAGCCAAGTTACATTACAGAGACTGGAATTATACTGTAACAAAGTAGATGTGACAAGGCATTCCAGGAAGGATGTTTCCTCCCTCATACACACAGAGGATCCTAAATGGTATGTCTGACAGTAGGTCTGTATCCTCTAGTAGTTCTAAGATGTGACTGGTATTTAATTGCATTTGAGCTAGAGAATAAGATAATCACAAGTATCTCATCAATAACATCTGTCTCATTCTTCAGGTGTGCTAAAATTGTGAGTTTTTTTCAGGTTTCCAGGACAGTTTTTGTTGTTTTTTCTGTTTTGCATACATTACCATTATCTCAAAGAGCATATTGGCTTCATCTCTGAAGTTTCAGTCAGCTCCTGCAGCAATATCAGCAGCACACAAGTGCTTATAATAAGCTTTTGGAAAACGTGATGAGGAGGATGAATTCTCTTGGCGCAATGCTAGAACACAACAACGGGATGTCGTCAGAATAAAAGTTTGAATCACAACATCTCATTTTCTTCCTTTCATTAATGTTTGGGGAAGAGAGGGTTGTTGTGACAGCTGGTCAGTAGTGATTCAATTATATGCTCCATTCTCTGGACTTCAGTTCGAGACGTCCTTTGGCAAGCTGAGCAACTCCTTGATGACAGATTTAATAGCTAGGATTTGATAGAGTATGAGAAAGGACATGATTAATTTTCTTAAACTTCTCATGCAGCATGCCTTTGAAGTTGTACTACTAGCTATGGAGCATCCATTTCACCAAAACTTCCCATTAAGTTTAGTTCTCCTCTCTCCTATGTAGTGAAAGTGATCTGTAACACTCTTGGCGTGTGACCTTGTATAGGTCAAAAGGAGAGGGAAACCAGGCTCACAAGTGCTAAGTACTCAGAGTTGGATCTGTCCTGATGTAATGTTACTTTGGTAATGTCCACATCTCAAGAAAGAGGGAAGATTTTGCTATGGATGTCACATCAGGCCTACAACTGTACAGGAAAGGGCACAAGGGGCCCCCCAAGAGCTTCAGTAACATCAATAAGTTCAGCTGCCTTTGGGTGCCCAGGGCAGGTGAGCTTTCCCATTTCTGTAACTGAGCAGGATAATAGCTGTGCAGGAAAATAGCTTTTTTCAGCCTTTAGAGTTCAAAGAACCTTAGTTGGGAGGTCTCCCACCCATCTCAAATCCAGAGAAACTGAAGTCAACTTTCTGAAAAAAATGAAGGCAATGGAACAAATCATTACTCCATAGAATCACCAAATATGCCTAATTGGAAAGGACCCACAAGGACTGTGTCTAACTCCAGGCCCTGCACAGCACCATCCCCAAGATTCACACCATGTACCTGAGAGCATTGTCCAAATACTTCTTGAACTCTGTCAGGCTGGTGCTGTGACCACCTCCCTGGGGAGCCTGTTCCAGTGCTTGGATGCTCTCTGTGTGAAGAACCTTTCTCCTAGTATCTGACACAATCATCCCCTGACACAGCTTCAGGCCATTCCCTCGGGTCTTGTCACTGACCACCACAGAGAAGAGATCAGTGCCTGACCTTCCTCTTCCCCTCACGAGGAAGTTGGAACTGCAGTGAGGTCTCCCCTCAGTCTCCTCTTCTCCAGACTGAACAGACCAAGTGACCTCAGCTGCTCCTCATACGGCTTCCCCTCAAGGCCCTTCACCATCTTTGCTGCCCTCCTTTGGACCCTCTCTTTAGTAGTTTAATGTCTTTTTCATATCATGGCACCCAAAACTGCCCCCAGCTCTCGAGGTGAGGCCACGCCAGTGCAGAGCAGGACAATCCCCTCCCTTGCCTGGCTGGCGATGCTGTGCCTGATGCCCCCCAGGACACGCTTGGCCCTCCTGGCTGCCAGGGCGCTGCTGACTCATGTTCAACTTGCCATCAACCAGGACCCCCAGGTCTCTTTCCATGGTGCTGCTTTCCCCAGTCTGCCCATACATCCAGGGTTGCCCATCCCAGGTGCAGAATCCAGCACTTTCCCTTATTGAACTTCATATGGCTGGTGATTGCCCAGCATATTACCTGAGTATTGTGAGGACAGTTTTCTCGGTCACAAAGTTTCACATATTGGAAAGCATTCCTTCAGCCTTCTAGACAAAATTTAAATCAGAGCTCAAGTAAATTAAAGAGATTTTTTAAAAGGTTTGTTTCCCTAAAGAAGGTATGTGCCCTGCATTACTGAATTATTACACATAATTACTCCACTGGAGGATATCTGCTCTATACTTGGCCATTTCATAAATCTTTCTTCAGTATCGAAGTATGTCAAAACTAGGTATGATAAAATAAAAACTTTACATGAAACCTTCTGCTTATAAAGCAGAAAATACAGAGATGAAACACTATTGTCTCACTTTAAAAATTAATGTCTGCAATATTACACAAGCACATTTTGCAAAAGTGAACATCTAACAGGTGTTGGCTTCCCTGAGGAGTCATCAGAGCGATATGAAAATAATGAACTAAACTGCAATGATTAAAGAGACATTTTGATACAACTCTAACCAATCCAGAGAAATAATACCATGTAAAGAAAAATCAAAGTTATATAAAGCTGAATATAAGAAAGATGGTATTAAGGTAACGCTGAGGTATACTGAGTATACTGAGTTAAAAAGGCAATCTTATTTAAGAAAGTAAGAGCAATGAAACTGCATATTTTGAACTGACAGAGTTTTAATAAAAATAAAGACTCAGAGTGTCTGTTTAAGAAAACTAGCGTTTTCACAACTGTGGAGTTAGATTTCCCTATGATACACTTTTCTATCCTGACTTTTAGAAATAGTTTGGGACAAGTATTAAGCATTAATACATGAAAAATATTTTGGAAAAAGGGCATTTTCTAGCAGATTTCATGCTAAAAATACTCCTCAGTGACTCCTGCCATAAGACACAATCATAATTAAGTATATTTAAACAGCAATCAACAAAATACTTTGATGAGGTATGTTAGATATCACAATTTGCTGTCCTTATTCAATTGTATCTAGTTATTTACCATTTTTCAAATTTATCTATTAGTATACAACCAGTGAGTGTGATTTAATGAAAATACACAGTAATTTTCCCTCAGTAAGTCAAGCTCCCCAAGGTATCTCACTGAAATGTGTATATAATCTCAGGGCATCAATTCGGTAAGAATGATAGATTCCAAATATCTTCAGGGGTATTTCGCAAAATTATGAGTTCATGGTAGCCAAATTCTTTTGTAGCCTTCTAGCACTGTGATTCCTAATACTTTTTATAGTAGTTTCTATATTAAAATAAGATTTTATTAAACTGGTTACATTCATTAATAGTGTCAGAAAAAGCTCTGTCATTCTTAGATGGTTATCTTTATGCACAAATTTGAGTGTACTTTCTGTAGTTGCTACACTAGGTATAGTACAGTATAGTTAGTATGCTTGTTAGTATAGTATTGTTATACTATAACTTCTAAATTATACCTCTCCTGTTAAATGTTGTGTTTAGGATGTGGCCAAAGGAAGCGAAGTGGCTAGACCTCACAGAAAAGAAGTCACCTATAAAGCCCTTGAGCATGAGCTGTTTAGGCTGCTTACAGGCATACTGTCTCGAGAAGCAAATGCAACTCCAAAAACTTCCTCAGAAAAGGTTGATCAAACATCCTCAGCAAAAAGTTTAGATTCTAAACAGCTGATCTCATAACAGGCAATCAGTCTTCTTGCACCAGAAGCAGAGAAGAAGTAACAGGTTTGCTTCTTCACTGTTTCTGTATTTATGGCTGTACATACAGATGCAAATGCCATAGTATTGAATTCCAAAGCCATAGTTTGAAAAGGACATGACCCCAAAATAACACAGCACATTGTCTGCACTTGGCAAGAAGTTTGTATAATGAAAACCTGATACGCAGTTAACCTGCTGATTCAGACAAGTCCTCAACGATCATCATAAGTTCCCTCTTCTCCCTACCCAGCCCAGTGTGTTCTAGATCACAACTGATGAAGAAATACACCCAAAACCTGAGGGTAATATCACTCTTTCATAGTCACACACAACTGATGGTAACAGGATAAAACCTATGAGATGGTAGAATAGTTTTCAAATAAAACTAATCAAATTCCTGGATTTTATTAAAGTGTGTCTTTGATGGAGTATATGTGTGGGAAGGAGAGTTGATTATCCATGATAATTTATAAAGAATTAGATTGCTTGCTCTGAATCTACAAAAAGCCTTTAAAGATGCATTGGAAGATATTCCTTCTGTAATGTATGTTTTACTACACAAACTTGTTCACAAGTCCATCCAAGTATACCCTCACAAACAGCCATGCCAGGACCTAAATCATATCATTAGATGATTATTTTAATCTGTCAAAAACTTAAGCTAATTTACTAATTTGGGTATTAGTAAATGGCAACTAACAGCTTCATGGTGATCTCAGCACACATTCTGTACTGTCTGATGCTTGGAAACTCTCATCTCTTTCACCCATTATAGAGACGTAAACACATGCACACACGCTCAACAAAGTATGGTTTATTAAAAACTTACACAAATCAAGGACTCAGCTAAGCATTCAACACAACAAGTTATTCTTAACTACATTCATTGCTTCATTCAAATCAGACAATGAAGGATTTAACCTGTTATAGAGATAGGAAAATATTCTATACCTGCTTTTAAGTCTTTTTTTCAAAAACAACACTCAAGTACAGGAGCATACTCCTTTCCAAAAAACACTCCATCATGACTGCTGAAGAGGAAAATAACTTTTGCTATGAAGCATGTTTTCTTTATAAGCCTTTGCTCTCAAAATGTTTTGTTACTGCTCATTTTTTTCCAAAATCTTCTGAAACAGATATGTAAAATATTCACTGCAATTGCTTGAACCAATTAGAGAGGCCTGAGATTAAAAATAGATGTAATTGGAAGAATGACAGGCTAAATGCAGAAAATATTAAAATCTCTAAATTCAGTCTTTTTCATGGGGTAAAGGGCTCTAGAAATTAGAATTAGTAGCATTAGTAGAATGGCATGAAGTACTATGTTTTTGTAATAATTCATGCTTAAATAAAAGTGTACAAGAACAGTAAAAAAGAATTCTCCTACCCTAATCCATCCCTTTTCCCAGTCACTTCCCTTCATGAGGCAGGAGTCGGATGCCTATAGCCCTTCATCTTTGGTATAGCAACATTCAGTTTTGCCTGTATTGCTGAGAAGACACAAGCCAAATCTGAAAAGCAGTAAGAGCTTGACAGATCTAGTTTGGGTGCACGTGTAAAGCACTGAGAGAACAAGGAACAACCCCTTTGACAACAATCCTTAGGACTTACAGGAACCACAGCAGTACTCCGCTAACTTCATGGTCAGAAGAGCCTTCACCCAAGATCCCTTGTTGAATTGATGCTGCACTGTGGTCTGCCATGAACACACTAAACTGTCCCTGTCTGGAAGTGCAAGCACCTCCTGGCTGAAACACAAGATATGCCTTTTCTTATGCACAGCTTTCACAACTTCAGATATTTCCACGGGAGAAAGACTGCAGGTGGGAAACAGCAAAGCAGGATGACAAAGCACAAGAAAGTCTTTTTAGATATGATCCAGGTTTACAGAGAGTGTCTGGCTTCATAAAGATGGGTAAATAACTTCCCAACCTCTAATGTATACCTGTAACTTCAATCCAAATTTGCAGCCAAGGGCTAGAAATGCTTTCCATAGTTCATGTAACAGATAAAATTCCAGATATATCAGAGTACAGGAAACATAACAGTTACTTCAGAATTTTCCAGTGAAAAGATACTAGAGTTCTCTGACATTATTTCTTTTACATTGTTTCATCAGGCAAAGTCTCAGTAGGAGTATTCAGTATTCTTCTAAACTGTGGACTATCTGTATTAGGTGGGACATTCATTCTATCATGATTGAGGTGAAATTATTGTATTAACAGGAAGACAATCAAAACAAACACAAAAGCCTACTTAAAGTTTCTGAAAAAAACTCAACCCCCTTTTAATTTCTAGCAATGGAAGTGTCATTGAGTTTTAAAGAGGTTTAAACTCTTAAATGCCTTTTCACATTTGAAAAAAGGACCTGGACTTCTAATTGACCCAGATACATTAGGAAATTTTATACAGTTAAGCTAGATATCCAATTTTTTTGTAATTGACTTGCTCCTCAGAACATTTTTAAAACTTACACCTCTTTGGTTTTGACTGAATATTTTTTGTATAGGTTGTGAGCCCACTGATCATAATTTTTGTTCTATTGCTCCCACCTGGAAAGAATGAGCCTGTAATTGAAAAGGCAAATTTAGCATTTATATCAGTAATAACACAATTTCATTGTCATTCCCCCCAAAAAGAATCTGAATATTATGGTGAAGCATATCTCATCGATAAGTGAATGGAAGTGAAATAAAGCTTTCTCAGTACTAGGTCCCCACGAGCCAAGTCATTTGTTTTTTGAGCAGAGCCTTGTATTGTGTTGTAACAATTACTTTTGCTCCCAGATATGATAGCTCTTTGAAGCAGTACCTGGGAGACACATGTGATCTACATTAGCAGAGGAGTAACACAGTGTTGGCTGATAAACTAATCTCATTTGCTGCGCACCTGATATTTCATTGTTGTGGAGATTTTTTTCTTCTAATGGTGAAAGCCATTGACTCTGATTTGAATAATTTAATCAGAAGAATAAATTACTTAAATACAAAATACAGTTTGAGATTATAAATTTCTTTCAGAAACTTCTGTTGAAAACTTAATGCTTTGGCACTTTTTAGCTGGCTAGAGATTAGAACAAAGTTTGAAGAGAGTCTTGTTAAGCCAGCAGGTTTGTATGTATGTTATTTCAGGACACATTTTCAGACTGAAAACTTTCAGTTAGTTCCTGAATCACACAATGATTAGAAGAACGGAATGGATAAATGCCACAGCAAGGCAGTGAAACTGTCTTTTAATTTATCATAAATTACAGCTAGCATTTGAAGAGAAGACACATGAAATACAAGATGAGAGTAATGTCCAAGAAATTATTAATATCATAAAGTCAACAAAATTACAGACTGTCACAAAGTGGTTTTGCTGCTTTTCAATATTCTATGTGCAGAGTAAATGTGCATGTATACCTGAACTAGAAAAACAGCCCACTATGTACCTCTAGCTACAGATTTAGAGAAGTATTTTCTGAGATGGCATGGATGTCAAAATATCTTGTTACTTAGGATTATACTTGAGAGATTTTTTACTTATTTTTATTGACCAATATGTACTTGTGATTGGTAAAACATTTTATTGTTTTGTAAAGAAAGTCTTTTTCTACAGTTGTACCAGAGTACCCAGGTATCTCATGAGTTCACAGCTGAGTAACACGTTACAGGAGAATGGGAAAAAAAAAACTAAAAGTAATTTTAAAGTTTCTGTGTGTTCACATTCAAACAAAAAAATCCATACAGATTCCAGTACAAACCTCTGTTTTGCTGAGCCATCCTCTGGTTTTATTCACTGAATAGGCAAAAGCAGGCCCACTGAATTCAGACATTAATCAATATGCCAATATACTTGATGAAAAAACTCATGCCCTGAATATTAAATAAAATGATCCTCATAAAGACGGGAAGAGATTACACTGTCATACAACTCCATGGTACTAAAGGACCTAAATGCTTTTATTTCTTTCCTTTTCTGTGGCAAAAATTAATAAAAAAGAACAGTATGTTTTGCACACAATGCTCAACTTCAATACATTTATCTGCTCAGAGAAGCAAGAAGTGGACACAGTCTTTCACTAGTCATGGTTATCTAGCCTGCAGAACAGCACTGTATTCTAAGGTACAGAGACAGAAAAACACTCAGATAAGTTAATGGAGACTTCTGGCCTCTTCTATTACCACTGAGTTGCTTTAGGCAACAGAGCTTTTTCTATCTACTCATGGCCACTAAATGACCTCCTTTGGATGCATCTGGCAGGTACCCCATTTATCTGCATGAAACTTTTTTAGAGCTATCCAGTTCATTCCTACCTCACTTTCCTGGGTACTGAAAATCTGAAGGAAAAACAGTGAAGGCTGTTCATAGGCCAGTATTCAAGCTGTGCCATTTGTTGCCATCTTCTCCATCAGCTGCCATTCAGACTTTTATTTGCTGGCATAATGCAGCTGAACACTGGACAGCAAAGATGAGGTTTTTTAGAGCTTCCCATGAGTCTACTTCCTTTCTGAATGCTTTGTGCTGGCACATCCTTAAAACAGGCACTTAGATATCCCCAGGAGAAGCCAATAAATCCTGCACATGGCACCTTCTCTTAGCTTTGCCTCAGAGGACACTGTATGATGCCACGCTTCAGTTGTCTTTGCTGATTTTATGGCCCTGCTGGTTGCGGCTCACCACTCTGCTCACAGGCACCTTTTATGCATTTCACAGTACTGGGGCTCAGCAATAACCCTGACAATGAGGGTATCTACAGCCTGATTCATCTTTCTTTGGGACTATTAGAACCAGCAGCTCCTCACTTTTTTCTCTCAGACAAGCCAATAATTTTGAGTCTCCTGTTATAATTTATATAGCCCAGCATTTACAGTTTTCTACAATTCTCCATCAATTTCATACTCATTCTCCTCTGATCGCTACCAAAAGAGGAAAGAACATTCTCCCAAATGTTAAATCAGGCACTGTCATCATACTCCATGTGCCACTTCCATCAAACTGCAGGTACCAGAGGCTGATACAAGCCTTTACAGTTGGACTTAACCAGAAAGAACCTTTCTGTCTTAGAAGATTCCTCTGTGGGTTTCTCTCCATGTTTTCTGGGCAAAACCAGGATTTCTTAGTGGCATTTATGAATAGCTGTGAATTACCAGGAGACACCAGGTGTGATAGCCCCTCTGCACGTATGCAGAGATTTTCAGTATGCAGGTAAATGGATTAAAATGTAACTTGTCCTTCCCAAAGAAGCAGAGAAAATTCTCTGCAAACTCACAGGAAGACATATTAGCAATCTGTTTGCAACTGATGATTGCAATTAAACTTTATTCCACTTGCTCCAGGTAAGAATCAACATCTTCAAGTAAAATTTAGACAGAAGCACATTACCACCCAAGAGGTGTATTTTAAGCACAGAAGCAGAATCCTGATAGAGAACTTTGCCCTATGAGAACAGTTATAATATTAAATTGCTCTCAGGGAGGTAAAAGCCATCACATTTATAGATGTGGACAAAGGTACTGATGTCCATGTGATTTCCAAAGTATTCCTCATTAGCTCGGAAGGCATATCAGACTGACAAGATGACCACAAAAGAGTAATTTTTCTGCCAGAACCATATGGTCTTTAGAAAAACCTTCCAATTCTTGGTTTTCATATGCCTTTAATAACGTTGTGATTGGTTTAAAAGTAAGTCTGTGAGCCATATTTATTTCATAACTTAAAACTAAGACTCAAATATGACTCAATGAAACAAAGCTCCTCTGTCCATCTCTGTTTGCAGTGAAAATTTGTCTTCTTACATAGATCACAAGATAATGAACCCACAAACCAAAACAATGCCATGAAGAGCAGGATTCCTTAATGAATCAAACTCATGTGATAGGCAGGTATGCTGAAAAATACTTACAAACCAAGTCAACAAAGTGTTGTGAGGAAATCTTAGGGTTCCTTCCCAAACAACAGCACCAAAGGGAGTGACTGCACATATTTTTGTAAGGCACTGCATATTAGAAATATTCTGCCCAGTGTGGGATTAGATTTTTGTGCTCTTGCATGTTATTTACTCACTGTGATGGAGATACTTTACACAGGGTGTTCACTAGATATTTGTAAAACAGTACACACACTATGCTACTTCCATTTCAAGGAATGTATTTCACTGCTGCTATATATGTCAAGACACTGTTTTTTGTCCTTGAAGAGATCCCAAAATACCTGCTTTTGGAAATGTTTGCTAACAAAAGAAAAATTTTTAAAAATCATGACAATTCAAGAAGTCATTCTGGCCCTCAAAGTTCCTTTGCCTATGTAAGGCACTGATTGCAAAAGCTTCTAAGAGGAGGAAGTGGCTTTCTAGGCTACTGGGTCAGTTTTGACACTTAAAAAGGTAATCCAGACAGATCCTCAAGGGGATTGGGGAGGAAGCCAACAAGCTGATCCTCCTATGGAAGCTAAATGACAGCAATTCTTTCCAATAGCAAAAAATCTCTTTCTTGGAAGATTCTCAAAGGGGATAATCCTCAGCTAACCTAAGATCTTAGTATTTAAAGCACACCAAGAGAAAAGAGCTTCACTGAAAGAGTTCTGTGGTAGAGTGCATCAATCCAGAAAGCTGAAGCCTGCAAACATATTATAATCACAAGAGGAGTACAGCTAAATATTGGTACTAAAGGCTACCTGTAAATAATTGTTGTAATATGTATTCAGGGAGAACTCAGTATTCCAAGCAGCCATAAAACAGAGTTTAATATTCTTACAGCAATTAAAACCATGTACACTGCCTACATAAAATGCTGGAAAAGAAACAAATTTTTTCTGTCAGCAGTATGCAGCCTGCATTTGATTACAGCTAAGTCAATTCCTTTAAATAAGTACTGAAGCAATGTCACTGTTGTTGATCCTTTCTGAGTGACTCGATTAAAATCCACATTACTGAGTGAAGGAATAGAAGTACTGACCTGTATCAGTCAGCTCAATGTGAACTGATACCACATCACAGAAAAGATGATGCCTTGACTTTTGTCACCTTGAAGTCTGCAAGTGGTCTAGGTTACACTTAGCTTCTGCTTTCTGAATATAATCTTATTTGCTTTATTTTCTTCAATAAACCTGTTCCAAAATAGGACAAGCAAGGAAAAATTATTGCATGTTAATGATGTTCCAAGTGGTTCTTTAAAGTCATTAAAAAAAGCAAGCATTTCATAGAAAACATTGATTCAGAAAACTAATTTTCACAAATCATTTTCTCTTTGCTCTTTTAGCATTAATCAATACTTAATAATGAAAACATGGAGTTTCAAAATTATTTCTGATTCATGGTACAATTTTATTCCCTGTTGTAGAAGACCTGAAGAATTATTTTAAAACAAGCAATCCAGCACATATTCTTCATTTCTATGTCAGTATTTACTAAGGCTGTGGATACAAACCCATCTTTTTTCTCTTGCAGGGTTTCTTGTAGAGTACCCTGAAGAGCTGACTCACTTGCAGAGAAGTTACCAGAATCTTTTCTACTTGCTTTACACTACAGCTCTTCAGTACTTCTGGGAGCAGTTAGTTACTGCTTTTCTTTCACTCCAATTTCCTTGAATCCAACTGAAATAGCAAAGGTGCTAGATATAGAAACCCTGCAATCCAGTTGCCTTGCCTAATGAAAACATTGCTAATTATTATGTGTTGTCATTTCTAGTACCTGTGTAGAATGGTCAAGTTTTTGGAAAAACTTCAGTATTAAAAAGCCTCGCTGTAATTTTCCACAAAAGAACAATTTCCTTCTGTTTGTATTGGATGAGTAGTATAACATTTTGCACCTGACATATGTTTCTATAAATTTTGCATTCTAAACTTAGTAATCTAGTCAAAAAGGAACATTCAAACATTTTTAAGGACTAAATCTCAGTCATGGGAAAAAATACATTTTAAAAAATCACCTTTTACTTATCAGCATCATGAATAGTAACATGAATTCTTTCACACACACAACTTTACTTGTACTACTGTTTGGATTTTTTTCTCATTTTTACTTGATAAACTGACAGCAGTTGGCTGTTGGTCCAAGCTGTTGTTTACCTGACAGGTTGTTTTCCTTGTCTGGTTACATTAAAAATGAAGAACTGGTTTCTAGCTGAACTAAAAACTTGACTGGAGTATTCCCAGTCATACTGATTGTATCTAACTCTTCAGAGAGTTCCTTGTGACAGAAGCTGAATTTTCCTTCATGGAGGTGCAATAGCTTCAAACAGCCACATACCTGGAACATTTGTTCCATTGTGCTTTGGCACCAAACAACACAATTACATTCATTGGTCAAAGCTTAAGTATTAATGTGCCTGTGAATTACACTATCACATGCACAAGCATGAGGTCCTTCTGTAGTCTTCCTTGCCCTCCTGCTCCACATTGGAAAGGAAAATGCAGTGACATTCCATCATGGAAGCAGACAGCATGTGCAGTTGGCTCAAAGAAGTGCAAGTTTCAAGTAATACCTGAGCATATTGAGGCACTCCAGTCACAATACCTCATCAAGTTATTTTTCAAGATGATAAGACCACCTGGAGAAGAACTATAGGCAGGATGGCACAGAAGCTGAGGATAAAAGCTCACGGGCACTGCAGAGAGGGCAGGACAATAGGATCAGAACTGTTGGGCACATGAAACTTGAGCCCTAACTGCAGGACATCCTTTCCCATTCAAACTTGAACTTTCTTCCTGGCGTAGCCAGTTGGTGCATGTCAAAATGGAATCCATCTCCTTCTCCTAATTTAGACAGTGTGGATAAACTTACAAAACAGGAAAAGCATGACTACCTGTATGGACCTGTATGGATCTGCAGTCACTCCAGACCCTTTTGTACTACAGCTTCCTAAAATTGCAGCCTTAGAAACATTTAAAAGAAAAAGATCTAGGATAGGACAAGGTCTTCTTCCCTTCCCTCTCGTCCCTTTGATCAAAAAGCTGAAATTTTAAATAGGATTTGGGAAATGAATGTTTGACTAAATTATAAAAGGCTCACAGTTTCAGTTCAACATCTGTTGCTTCCTTTGAGAGGTTTGGGGAGTTGTCAAGGGTTTTATTTTTTCAATTGAGCAGTTTAAATTTTTTTTAATTGCTCTTGCTTTATGATATTGGTATAATTTAACATATTAGGATGGTATAATGACCAGACACCGCACTGCTGCTTCACAGAAGAATAGCACACAGCTGTCTGTGCTTTGTGCAAGTAAAGCATTGAAAATAATAGCCTCGTGATGAAAGCACATTGAGCTGTTAATCACTTTCTAATATTCTGTGCACAGAAATATTCTTGAGATATCTGAATTTAGACACAAGATGCAAGAGAAGGCATCATTTTTGAGTGGCCATTTGACAACTACGGCCATCTAATGAAATGTATGTGCATAGATATCGCTCTACTTGAATCCTCAGTAGAAAGAATACCTAGTCTTTCCTTCTTTGACACATCTGTCAAACCCATAATTTTACTTTCAAAAGAGTAAGTCCCAGATAGTACAGAAAATTATGATTCATATGTGCCAGTGTTTAAATTATATAAGTTATTTGGATGACTCCATGTTATAAATGGCCAAAGGTGAAGTTGACTGTTGCATATTAAAAAGGGTTAATAAGTTAATTGGTTGTGAATGTTGCAGTGTTTGTGCCATGTTAATGAGTGGATTGGTTAATTACTTTGTTATGGGTGTTACAATGTTTTTGACACATTAATAAGTTGATTAGTTAATTATTTAATAAGTTATAATGTTCTGCTTATTGTTGTCATGTTCTCATTCTTTCTACCCTCCCTTTTATACATAATTAATGATGTTCAGTAACTATTATAAGAAACTAGGGACAAAATGGCTGATGAAGAAGAATTTCCAGAAAGTTCCATGAGAAACGTCAATCAAGACACCAGTCAAGGTGAGCTCTCTCCTGATCTCACAACTGAGCATGCTCCATGGGGTGGGGACAGATCAGGCCACTCTGAATGGGCAGGCAAAGGGGCGGGCTGGAAACATCCACATCTGTGATTGGACAAAAGTATCCAAATGTATCTAGGCATCTTGATTGACACTCAAAGGGGATAAAAGCAGCTGGATGGGCCCCGGGAAGTGCTGTGGCCAGACCAGCCACATGCTCAGCACTGTGCCTTTGTATTGTGGGTGTTGTAATTGGTTTTTTTTGTTAATAAATCATTAAAACCTCACATCCTGAAGCCTCATTCTTCACACTCCAAATATTGGGGAAAATAGAAAAATGTAATATGAGACATGTACCCCAGAAGAGACAACTAAAAACAAAAAGAAAGCAAACAAAATCGAAAGGTTCTGAACAGATTCAGAGACACAAAAGTGCCCTTTTTTTCTATGGCTCTACTGTGAAATATTTCAATCATTAAGTCATTTAGAGATGATTTAACCTTTTTTAAGAAAGTTAAGACAGCATTCATCTTTCACCGATCAGTCTCTTGTGCGCATTAAAAAGAATGATTTGGACAAAGAGTAAAAATCAAGTTTTCTATAAAGGACAAGCATTCATTAAAATACATCTATTTATTGGAATAATCTCAAGATTTAAGATAGAGAACACTAGAAATGTTCAACTGGATCAGTCTTATGATCCGTCCTTCCCTGTACTCGCTTTCCAGTAACGGCCAGAGCAGATGCTGTATACTAAAATCATGTAGACCTGTCCACTCTCTGTTTTCTGTCCTCTCCACATTTTCCTAGTATCCACGGTGTGGGTTTGGTTTTCAAGTGAGGCTTGTTAAAGGGCACTCTCTCTGCTTACATCTATCAGCTTAGGAACCTACTGCAGCTGATTATCTATCCTGTTTTTTTCCAGCCTGCCAATACAACCTGCTTCCTGATCCTCCTGTCACATGACATTCACAAATCTCACTGCTACGTAGGGACAATAGTTTCTCTTACCCATCCTGAACTGCTCTGGTAGTTTCCTCAAGTGGCCCCTGGCTGTAGTACTGTGGGAGTTGGCCAACAGCAGTTCAGCATTCATCACTGCTCTTGTGGGTTTTGAGCTTCAGCTGCATGGCCTCTCCTCAGAACTCTTCCAAGATTTTAAACCAATTTAACTGCCCTTCTCTACCTACTTTACCCATGCTACATCCTTTTTTCACTCCCAGGCAACATAAAGTCATGCTAGCAGACCCAGGACTCAGGTGAGGGCTAGCAGACAAGGCAGCATGTTTGCAGAATAGCAGCAAGCCAGGAGGTAGCAAAACAGGGGCACTTGGAGCATGCTACATCCCATGCCTTGCAAACACCAGACTGCCAAGAGCAAAGGAAGGGGAACTTTTGTTTGAAGAAATATGCATATTTTCCTATTACATTATATAAAATGAAGTTAAGTATGGGGCTATACAGGTTTCCCATCCTTTCCCAATGAGTTACAAATGCTAGACTTTAACACATCAGGTGTCTGCATGCATTGTGCATTGCTACTTCCTGACCTTCAAAAGTTTTCCTGATGTTTTGATTCTGAAATCATGATGAGATAAAGTTGAAAAAAATAATGTCTCAAATTAAAATGTTACATACCCAAACTTGTCTTTCCTATGGGGTGAGCGCCAACTCACCTCTGTAACTTGCTGTCACACTCTCATTTGATAAATTTTCCATAATAGGTCAGATGACAAACCTTATAAAGTATTTTCTCAGAACAGCCTCTCTTGCTTGCTATTATCCATGACTTCTAAAGTTAGGAAGACAAATTCATTGGAAGCTCAAAAGTTGAGTCCTACAGTACAGTATCTTTTCTGATACTGCATTCTTAAGTCTCAGCTTACCCTTCTTTATGGGTGGCTCTAAAAGATATAATACAGTAATATCAACTTTTCCAAAAAATTAGAAATTAAATTGACTAGCACACAATCATTTGCAAATTATTCAAATGCATTTGTAATACACGGCTTGAAATTCATGCTGCATTACTCAGTCACCCAGCTTATTCATACGGGAGTAATGAAACTACCACCTGACTTGCATATTAACTAGTCCAATAGAGATCAAAGTATACATCTGACTTTCACCTTACAGTTTTAGATCGAGCTGCAAGTTTCAAGATTATGACCAATTTAAGAGGAAGGTGATTTGCAAAACTAGCCACTAGAGCCCTACTTGTAAACTTTTATAGTGTGCATGTAATTAAAAATTTGCTTCCAGCTTTGAGCATTCATGCTTCAAAAATGTGTTTTCCACACTTTTTCTTAAAAAAAAGAAAAGCGAGTAGTTTTGGACAAAGGTTATTACAGTCAATAAGACCAGCTTTCAATTCAAAATCCACTGTGTACATTGTAATAAATATGAAGTGTTACTGAAATTTGGGGTTCTTTTAGAACATAAGCTTCGTACTTAATTTGAAGAAGGGTATTCTTCCATGTTGACTACCACACAAAGAAGCATAAATAAATTTGAAGTAAGCTGAAATAATTTTTACCAAATTTGAAGTTTGGTCAGACTATACAGACTTTTTGAACAACAGCTATCTGTTATGTGACACAGACAGCTTACTTTTACATTGCTGTTAGCTCTAAGTGTCACCCAGCGACAGGGTGCAGTCATGCATGCAGGCCATTTTCTGGAGGTGTCTTAACAGCAGTGCTTGATTCAAAGAAGAGTACACAAGAGAGGTTGAAAATATAAACAAATAATGAAAAGCATTTACGGTTTGCATATTTTTGGCTTTTAGAACATTTCAGAAGTTCCTTAAAATGACAACGTAAATGCAGAACAACTAATGAGTCACCTTCTTAAAAGGTCAGCAGATTTATATATTGCTACTGCAGACTGTACCACTGTATTACAAATACTTGTTTTCCTCTACTTCCATTTAATGAAACTGATATGAACATTTCAATACAAAACACATGATGGATTTGGGAGCAAAAAAAGAACACATCATGAGATCTCAGTGTATCTGTTCCCAGTTTATGGCTTACAGGACACCATTGTGCTTGCAAGATCCTCTGATAGTCTTAACTACAGGAAATTAAATGGCAGAAAACAAAGCTAATAGCATTTACCAGAGTGTCAGTGGCTCAGCATTGCAACTTGTGAAACAAAGGAGCACAAAAACAATATTGCAGGGAGCATTAACTCATACACTCACCAGGCATCTAGTATGTGTGATTGGGCAGAGAAAAACAATATCCGGCTATAATTCTTTTGTTAATGTTTTGCTGTTGTAATTCAGAACAGTTTGGTGCCAAAATCCTTTGCAGTGAGAAAGGAAACCACTGTTAATAACAGTAGAGGAGGGTTTACTTGTGAAAAATGAGCCAGGATATTGCCTGCAACAATGGCTCACAAAATGGATGTCAAAGGCAACATTATTTACATCAAAGGCATCAAAGATCCCTCTTTCCTTTCTAATTCTTTCTTTTGTTCTGCATGACACCTTTAATAGACTGAAAGATGTGCTTCATCCTTGTGGGGGTGGGGAGTGCACAGGGACAGATACGAAAGACACAACCCATCAGAGCAGGGAGAAATAAGTAGGAGTTTTCATAACTCCTGAATTTTCATAACAACAACCCAAAGCAATCACCTACGAAGAGTACACTAAGGATATCTGAAATTTCAACTCACAATTGTAGCTGGGCTTCTATGTCAAAACTGGTCACAAAGATGGGTTTTGTTCTAAAATATGACTATGAATAAATGCCATACTCAGCATAGAGGAAGTAAGTCTAGTATGTATGGGTCAATCTCTGTCTGCTGCTGGAGACTATGCACGGGGACTGGAGACTACATAAGTAACATGCAACAGTGGTAAGGGCCTTTTTTCTGTTCTGCTCCATATTTAACAGGGATAATGCAAAATGCCACCATCCCTTTTCATCTAGTAATTTGTGTATGTATTACTCAACTAGCTAGTTACAACAAAAGCATGGAGTTACACAAAAAAATGAGAAGGGTTTACCCTAAATGAGTTACAAAATCCAGGGCAGCAAAGAAAACCAGCAGTAAATTAAGAATTTCCCTTTGCTAACAGAAAATGAAGTGTACCATCCATTCATTACAGACAAATGTAATTTTGTTTAGTCAGTCTAGCTGACAAAACTGAACAATCATCACCATTTTGTGGTGATGGTTTATAACTTAGTTAAAAACTAAAAGGCTGTATACTCCTGTGCAGACAAAACCTGGACAGGGCAACTCCCAAGAAACTTAGCAGATTTTTCCTTTTATTCTGCCCAGAATCATTTAAGCTACGGTTTCAAAAGAGACGGATTTACCTTATTTATCACTTAAAAAAAACCAAAACCAAACAAGTAAAGTTATGCCTTGTTAAAAAAGGGTGTCCAGGTAGTGAGGAAGTTTACTAATTGCTTTGTGCAGTCCTCTGTGCCTTGAGACAAATATAGGCGATTGTAGCTCTAAGTTTAATTTATCATTAAAAGCTTAAGCAACCTTTGTGAGGGAAGAATGGGGCTCAAAACCCAACTTTTGACAAACAGGTAAGGCGCCTGCAGAGTAAGCAGAGACCAAGCAGCCAGGAAACACCAATCTATACCTTAGAGGTTATAGAGAAGAAATTTTTTCTGGAGATCTGAGCCGCATTTATTCTTTCTTTCAAAACTTGCCAGACATATCACAAGTCTGAGAGAAAGGATACATTGAAAGCATATGAAAGGATACATTGAAAGCATATTGTTGGAGGTTGAGGGGTGTGGAATTTTTTCCCCTTTCCTGTTGCTAGGTTACTAATGGCTGGATACTTAAGGACTAGTAACTTCTTTTGTAAGAGACAAAGAGCTAGCTGGGCATGGGGAGGGAAGAGCAGAGGTGGTCATCAGATACGGCTCTCAACCACTCTCAACCACCGGGCTACAGAGGAGGCAGCAGGGGGAACTGCGGGTCCATCAGCTACAGCAGCAGAAAAGATTTTTTCGGGTCTGTGCTTTTTTCTTCTCGTTGGTGAGTGAGCTTTCATCTGGGAAGGGGACGTTCCTGGAGGGCACATCCTCCTGGCTGTGCCAGCAGTTTTCTGCGCAAGGGCGCTGGCAGCCGCCGCCCCGCGCTCTCCCTGTGGGAGCACTGCCACAGCTGGGGAGTCTCTGCCACCGTCTGCCAGCAAGCCTGGGTGGGCTCATCTCTGCCAACCCTGCTCCCTGCTCTGAGTTCCTGCAGCACGGCTACTGCATGCCCACCACTGCCCTGCCCATCCCGCTGCGGCGCCTGCCTGACTCTCTGTCCCTCGCCATAACCCGCATCCCACAGAGCTGACCGTGCCACAGCGCCCCCTGCAGCTGCGCGGGAGTCATCGCACCCGCCCTGCCCGGCCGGGAGCCCGACAGCGCCCCTGCCGGCTGGGACCGGAACTGCACCGAACGGGAAAAGCGCTTGGCAGCCCAGAGACTTCTGTCACCGCATCTTCTGGTTTTTGTTTGTTTGTTTGTCATTGCTACTGTTGTTATTGACTGCTTGCCTTGCTATAGATACGAGTAAAGAACTGTTACTCCTTTCCCCATATCTTTGCCTGAAAGCCCTTGATTTCAAAGTTATAATAATTCAGAGGGAAGGGGGTTCAAATTTGTGGATTCTAAGGGAGGTTCCCATCTTCCTTAGCAGACACCTGTCTTCAAACCAAGACACTGCTGTTGTTTACTCCTCCAGCCAGCATCAGAATGGGCATCGGCACAGGCCTGGCCAATGGAGCAGGCCTGCCCCAATAACAAACACCAGGGATGGCACAGCTCTGAGGAAGGTGAGGTGAGGGAACTGGGATTTCTCTGACACCTGTAGGCCCAGGAGCTCTATTCGACCTCTGCCAGAAAGCCTCCACTTCTTGCCTGAGCTGTATCAGAGGATTGCTGTGTTTGGCCCAGCTCCATTCCCTGCCTGGCCATGGAGCACCTTGATCCCAGCCTGGATTCAGCCTGGCCCTGCAGGGAATTGCAGGGCCAGGCCCCAACACATGGTTTGATCCCTAGGTTGGTCTCAGCCTGGCTTCATTACTGCTGTATTTTCTTACAGTCTAGACCTGTGGCTCAATCTGGCTGCTGTTTCCTGGTCTGCCTTGCTTTCCATGCTGGGAGTCGTGGGACAAGCCTAAGCAGGTGAGCCCTGTGCTCTAGAGGCCTTGAGGTGCCCCTTAGCTCCTGACATGCCTTCCCTTAGGCAGTAGCCATGCTGTCCCTGCTTTCTGGAGGTAACCTTCTGCTTTCTATTTCAACATATTGCTTCCTGATATGGCACAACAAAGCTATTCCACTCACAGCTGGAGCTTAGCTGGTAGCCAGCTGTTCTATTACAACAGGAAGACAATTTTTTACAGCTTGGTTGGGGGAAGACTGTATGCTTATTATGTTTATTCCCCTCCTTCTTTTCTTTACACAACACACTATAATAAATTTTACTGAGAGTGTGTGCTTATACATATATACACTTGAAAAAACTCTGTAATTTCCAGGGCCTTCTTAAATAAATTGCAATTTCAAATTCTAATGGTTGAGATCAGCTCATGCATTTATGCTGTTCCACAGAGCTAAATAGGAGAGTAATACCAGTTGTAGAAAATAAAATTTTGTGCATCAAGGAACAATATGCGTACATGGGATAGCTGCTATAAGGATAGTCCAGGCTGCCTCAGTCACCAGTTACTGCTAGCTGGGTCTAGAATGACAGGTGAAAAAAATCACTCTCTTAGTATCAGGCCTCAAACAGGAAAAATACTGGAAGACTATTGTGGCAATTCCCCAAAAATACTCTGCAGGCCTCAGTTGTGCAAACATATGCCACAGCAGTAACCTTAATGCTTCTAATACACCTGGACTTTTAAAAAAGAACTTAAAAGTAGCAGCATGCTGCATCTGCCCTGGCAACAAAACACTTCTGTATACAAAACACCTACTTGTCAAAAAGATAAAATAAAATAAAATCATGGCTGTCTGTAGCATGACCACATATTAATTTCCTAACTTTAATACACAAGCTCTGCTGCATCAGCAGTTGAACAAAAGTTTCAACACCTATCAATACACAGCCTTCAGTTCTTAACATAAGGCAACATCTTTCTCATTCTGGACAGCCAGCCCTTACTGTTTTGTGCAAATCTTGTCCCAAGACTGTCAGCAGAGCTGCACAGCCTTTGCATAGCTCTACAACATCTGCTTGGGTCAGCTTTAATGTCAGCAGAAGTTAGTCCTATGCCATTTTATTAAATTCTTCAAGGCAAGTGGTTAGCATTTCTTCTAGACCAGATGGAGCCTAACATGGCATGATATCCCTCACATTTAAACCTCATTCATTTGATAGATTCCAGCATAGTGACCAGCATGTGGGGCCCATTGTTCTGTATCTGTTGATGTTTTGGCACTCTATACCAGCTGAAGAGGGAGCTGGTTAATGGAACTTAACAGATCTTTATTTCTCTGCACCAAACTGCAGGATCCTCCCACACCCCCCACTCATTTACCCACGTAAGTGAAGGACATAGCTGTAGTGTTCAGAAGTGCTCCTCAGGGGCAGGTAGGCTCGCCTGAGCAAATACAGATGAAGAATTAGGGCACCACTTAGCTTGTTTAAGGTGAGTTGCATTAAAAATTTGTTTTAGCCTTCATCTTTGGTCCTGTAGCAGTGAACTCAGTCCCCATGGATACTTAGTATTAATGCTGTTAGGGGGTAATTCAGTCACAAAGAAGCATCATAGCTGGACCACGTTTGTCTGTTGCTTCTCACAAAGTCGGTGCAGGTGCTGGAAAGCTGGCACAGGCTCTGGTTTCTGGCCATCACTCTGTGCCCCTGTGGATTCTCAGGCAAAAAACTACTTATCTTGCTTTCCACAGGCTAAAATATTTCTTCCTGCCTATTATTAAATACTCACTGTAACTGCAGGTGTATAAGGTATTTGTACGTTATATAGAATTGTACTTTATAAAGATTCTGCATGTGTTGAATTTGAAAAAAACTCCTACCATTTCCATTGCAAACAGTTCCCACGTGCCCCAGGCTAGATGAGAGTAAGATGTGCCCATTTAACTTTTACTGCTGGTTTGTGCTATCCTACACTCTTGCTTCGTAGGTGCAGAATGTGGAAGGGGGGTGTACTCTTAGTCTTGCCAAGCCGGTATTTGAGAGGTTCTGACTAACTTTCACAAATTCTGTCCAGCTGAGCCCACTGAACCAAGTCTAGACCTGCCTTGCATTTTGTGCATGTCAGTGAAGGAGAATTTTCTCAGACCACAGGGGACATGAGATCAGGCCTTTGCCCTGTGAAATAAAAAATACACATTAGTGTGAGAGAGGTTGACTATTCCACCTCAGGCTAATAGAAGTCATATTGGCTTCGAACTAACTCAGGCTAAAGTTTTGGAGGCAAAAGGCTTATCATGCAGGCACCAGAAAATGCCGTACAGACAGAACTATAGCAAATCACATTCTTTTATTTTTAGAATTAATCATATAGCTCTTATGGATTTCTGAGTGTTACCCTAGTATTCATGTCTCAGGGCACATTTTCTGTGGGCAAGGGAAATGCATTTATCCAAACTGACCCTCTTTGTGCTAACTTGGAGGTTACTCAGTGACTCACCTTTGATAAATGAATACCAGGAAGCTCTTGCAATATCACTCTGTTCCAGAAATGTCAGATGCTATATTTTCCCTAGAGTCAACGACCCTAAATAATATTGCACCTTCTGCCTGGTAAATAATTGATATATGTCTGATAAAGCAAATGGAGCAGAAAGATTTCCGTTGCATGACTCTTCAGGCTGCTGTATATTTTCTGAGGTTTTGGCAACACTAAACCAATAAAAAATTATATATTCACTTCAAGCTTAAACAAGTTACATTCCACACATGAAAGAAAATTAATTATACTCTCAGAATGAAGCAATTCAGAGGGTTAATTTGCTGTTGTGAGCCTTATGATTCTGAAAAACCAGTAGACCACAACAATTTTAACAAGAGACTTAATTTTTAACATTTCTCAAGGCTTTGTCTGCATTATACACAAATAAAACAAATGCTGAAAGCATTACCTTGCAGCTAGTCAGAATTCTGAGGTGTGTTGTATTCTTAATCTAGTAACACTGATCAAGTTATTCCCATAGTTTCTTAGCACTCTTATTAGAAAATTGAGATAGTCATCTGCCCTTGCACTGTAAGGAGGCATAAACAAGGGTTAGTGAATACCCCTCTGTAGATCTTCTAGTTGCTGTATCTACAACCAAATTATTAAACACTTCTGAGTGCCACAGACAAAACACCCATAGAGTTTCACCACCCTTTCACTTATTTTCTGTCTTGAAGATGTATTGTAGAATTTAAACTCAACATAGGAAATCTCTGACATTGTAATGTCAGCAGTTAGTTAAATCTAGGAGAACTACTTCTTCATTAAAAATTAGCATAGAATTAAACAGTAGTATAATATAAAGTTGCCAGTTTAAAATGCAGGGCTGGACAGCTCAACTCATATGCTGGTTTCTCTGGAACCCAGTTCTCTTGGTCTTATCTTGCAGCACTTTTCTTTCTTTAACAGAGTTACAAGAAATAAATGTGTACATTGCTCAGACTGAAGAGCAAATTATGTGCCATTCCAGCATTTCCAGAGCATCATTGTCACTTCCTTTGTTTGTTAGCTGCCAGATGGGTCTGAGGGGTCTCTATCAGACCAAAACTTCTTAGTTCCCATGCTTCTGTGACTTTTGCACAGGACTGCTGTACCTCTGTTCTAATACTACACCATCACAGATGTAATTACTGCTTTCCTAAATAAAAAGTATTTTGGGATATGTGACAATCTGAAAATGCAAATGATGGTGGCAACAAAAAACCTTTGTAGTTTCCATCCCCAATTCAAAACACCTCATTTAAAACAATTACTAAACTGTCTATAATGGAACTTTCAAGTGAATTTTCTGTGTTAATACAAAGTGCTGAATTCTACCGTTCTATTCTTTTATCTTATTTTTATTCATCTTTAGTAATCCAAGTCAATGTTATTTCATAGAATCATAGAATATCCTGAGTTAGAGGAGGCCCGCAAGGATCATCAAAGTCCAACTCCTGATTGAGAGAGTGCATTAGGTGCTATCCTCACACAGAGAATATTCTGTACCAATTCAAATGTTCATTTTCACCACTGAAAATGTGGTAATGGGAGTAAATGCTGTGGTGAGAACTTAGAAAATCATCCAGTTTTATAGCAAAAGTAAAATGATCTGAAAAATTTTATTTGCTTATATGAAATCTATGTTTTGTCAGATATTTTCATGTTGTACTTTACTATGTGAGTTATGTCCAAGTTGAGATTAACTCAGTTGGTTAGAGCATGGTTATAATAATGCCAAGGTGGCAGATTTGATCCCTGCATGCACCATTCACTGAAGAGCTGGACTTCCTGATCTTTGTGGGTCCCTTCCAGCTCAGACTATTCTGTGTTTCTGTGATTAAATAATCCACACAGATTGAATTCTGAATGAAAATCAGCAAACTTTGCTTGCAGGTGTTTTTATGTGGTGTTGTATTCTCAGCAATGTAATAACAATATGTTCATAAGTGATGTTTTGATTATCATCAGTTTCAAAATCCACTCTAGATCCATGTCCATGCAAATAGGGCCTAAGTACATAAGTAGTCATTAAAAAAGGGCAATCAAAATTATCTCTGAAATCTGAACAAATGTTTCAATTAAAACATTTTCTGCCATTCCCTAATCTGTAGACATCCAAATACTTGGGAGTGGTAAAAACTCTAGATGTTAGACAATGATGTTATCTGTTTCTATATTGAGCTAATTTGAGTTTATAGTAAGGCAGGTTTTTTTTCATTTTTTAAAACTGAGATATTTTTTACAGTTTTTGAGAGAATCCATCCTTCTGAAGGATTACCATGCAGTCTGTTCTGAAATTATTAGCATTACACAAATTCAAAGAGCACAGTTCCCATCTTTTTTCTTTTGTGTTTTTTCAGGCAGATTTTTAAAAATAGGTCTTCAAATACATAAGCCAATAATATCTTTATATCTTAGCCCAAAGTGACGAACTGTCGTTTTCCCCATATAGATATGAAAAGATGTGGTCTTGCTGCTGGTAATATTTGCTCTGTGGGAAAGAAGCTGAAAAAATGTTCTAAATGCAAATAGAGTATAGATGTCTTAGGCCTTTTGAAAATTACTCTCTGTATTGATTCACTTCAGGAATAAAAGCCTATAGGATTGATTGAAAGTCAGTAACAGGAACAGAAGAACCACAGCAGATTTTTTGCACAAATGGCTTGAAGGCTCTAATAAATGCCAGCTGCTGATGGCAGGTAGGGGGAATTACCCAGCAGCTGTGTATCTTCCCACCCTCAAACCTTTTTAATTCCATCTCCTGTACACACTAAATTTACTCCAAAAACAACCTCTTTCTGTTGCAGGTGAAGACTTTTAAAGTGAGAAAACAATTTTTTAATGAAGTGGTCATCCAAGTGAGATAAAAAGAATAGTAATAGGCACTTTAAGAAAATTTTCATCAGTGTTAGGGGGTAGATGTTCTGATTAAATGCAGCCAACAGATTACATACTTTGGTTCCTTGAACATACCTCTAGTGGAGCAAAGAATTTTTATACAAAAGACTTAGTGTGAACCTCATTGTCTAATTCATCACTTTAGATAGAGCACATTGTCTCCAGAGCTTTTTGTAGAAACATTAATTTATTTTAGTTAATATTTAGTATAAAATCATATAGTTTTAATTTTCTGTAGCTAGCCATTTGCTAGGCTGTTTGCTTTTCACAGCGTAGGCACAGTTGACCACTCTACAATTTCACATTGTCAGTATACACACCCCCAGGCCCCGCACATTTCTGTCCAACAGGGAGTCTTGTCTAAAGACTGCTAAATACAAGTGACCACACATAGATTTAATAGCTATTCATTAAATAAAAGGGTCTGATCCAACTAAAGTAATTTTTAGCAATCCAAGCAGTCCACTACTGGGAAAGTAAGATCCAGAACCCAGCAGGTGACATTCTTGGAAGGAGACAACTGCAAAAGACACATGGTGGTATAATTTCCTTCTGACTGAATTTAAAAAGTTGAGGTTTCCTGCTTCTCTGACTCAAGTTTGATCAAGAAGATTTTAATATTTTTCATGACCAAATTCAATCTGCAATCTTACATAAAGGACTGAGTATTGTTAATTCATCCATGATAGTGATGTCTGGTGCAGAGTATCCTACAAGTTGGTACTGATGTATTCCTTGGCTAGGGGGAGCAGCTGAAAGGCATCTTTTTAGCCTAATTTAAACAGGTACCTGCTTGATACAACAATGTTGAGTGCCCAGCACTGTATCATATGAATACCCTAGACCCAGCAGATACTAAATTCACTAGATTTCGTCCAGATTTTGGCATGGTGGATGGAAGTGTTACAGATGTATCAGCCAGTATTAGAAGCCCCTACAAGTTCAGACTACAGGCCAGGTGAAAGTCTTTCAGATAGGACTTTTTTCTCCTCACTGTGTCTAGTTTCTGTTGACCTCCTGTCTTGGTTTGAAGACAGGTGTCTGCTAAGGAAGGTGTAAACCTCCCTTAAAACCCACAAATGTGAATCCCCTTCCCTCCGAATTATTATAACTTTGAAATCAAGGGCTTTCAGGCAAAGATATGGGGAAAGGAATAACAGTTCTTTACTAGTATCTATGGCAAGGCAAACAATCAATAACAACAGTAGCAATAACAAACAAAAACCAGAAGATGCAGTGACAGAAGTCTCTGGGCTGCCAAGCGCTTTTCCCGTTTG